>JAGFMK010000196.1:0-55907 GCA_021030975.1 Lichenothelia convexa | reverse complement strand
TACTACTTCTTATCTAGTGCGAGATGATAAGATAATTGGTTAAGGTAACAGGCAGCGATGAACGCGACGAAAGCGACCAATGGGACAAAAGCGACGAACGCGACGAAAGCGACGAACGCGACGAAAGCGACGAACGCCACGAAAGCGACGAACGCGGACTTCAAGCGAGTAACAACGACACTTTTGCTGACTAAATTGTCTATCCAAGCTTCTGCTAACTATAATTAGACTAAGGAGTCCTTTTGCACCGCCTATCTGAACAGCCTCCTTTCTTAGAACGCTAATCGGCGACGGCGGCGTCAAGGCGTGCGCCACCAATATCTGCTTTACAACAACAGCCGAAGAAAGGTGGATTCAGTCCCTAAAAGGTGGATTGAGGCTAATATTTTTATTGTGGGTGGATGGAGTCAAATATCAACGAAGGTGGGTGGATTGAGTCAATTACCGAAATACTATTGACACATAGGCTCTTAGTTAGTGCTTGATGATTTCGTATAAATTGAGAAGACTCACCTAGTTGCAGCTGCTTCACAGACTTTGCGTGACATGGATGATGAGTTGCTCAGCCAAGAGAGCGACTCTGCGAACCTCTTTGCGGGTCTTACTTCCGGAATGCTGCTCTCCGCTGTCTGGTTGGCGGCAATCGCTGCGGTCTTGGCAGTCGGATCGCAAAAGCTTCCGCACTTGCTCGTGCAGTGCGTCAGCCCGTAGGCGAGAAGACTTCGCATGCTGGAACGAAGTAAGAGCAAGACCTACTGTTTGCGACTAAGGTCGACCAGAGGCACCGCCAAGTATCAGGAGGAAGTTTGGATTAGGGTCAGTACTTCAAGTTGTCTCTACGAAACTGCCAGCTCTACCCAATGTACAAGGTTGCCACGTTCAGCAGGTTGCCTCAAGGGTGCGTCAGGCATCAAGTGAAACCAGTCGTAACTGTCTAAGCTCGCCGGAAAAGTTGGTGTTGTCGAATGGTTCACTGAGAATAGTTCATCTGCTGGCCCACTTCCAAGGTCACGGAGCCGCACGTCTCTGCTGTTATATCGTGAAATCATCCCCAGTTCGTGGCCGGTCGATATTGTTATCCGTATAAACTGAGATATCACTACAAGCATCGCAGAAGGCCACGATTAGACTTATTCCGTGAGGTGTCGTAGTGACGGACCACCAGATTCTGATTGTTCTACGGGTCGCATACGAGGAAAATCCCTGCGGGAAGAAATTGAGTCTCCCAAGTACTACAGACAAGTATAGTCAAATGCAAGCCGTAGACCTCGAAAGCGCGTAGCTAAAACGGAACCAATCTAAGACGCAAGAAGTGAAGTGCTATTTACTAAATGTTGGGTGGGGGTATCGAGAAGGATGCGCCGCGTCAATTAGAAGGCCAACTCGACCGGGCACAGATTTAACCGGTGATGCCTCTTGACGCCATATCCTTTTAACCATACCAAATATATAATTTCTTAGGGCTTCTATAAGCGCCGTGGCTTAACGGAACATAACGGAACAGTTGTCTCCCTAAGCCTTACTCATAGTGGACCGCATTTACGCGCTGGATATTGTATACTTAGTGCCACCAAAATATATATTACTAGCTATACTACGGTCAAGGACATTAAGTTAATATCAAAGCATAGAGCGGCTATCTACAAGACGATCTGGCGGAGCCAACGCTGTCAGCTTTATCATGTTTGTACCTTACTTACGCCGCTCGGGGCCTTCCGTATTACATGGGTTCGAGAAGGAAGGGCGGGCAACTCTGCTGGAAAAATTCACATCCTGCACGATCGTAGACTTGCAGGTTTATGCCAGAAGGCGCTGTGCCTTCAGTGCGCAAATCACCCTTGCCTGTCCACGTTATTAGGATTTAAGGGTACTAGAGTTAAGAAAGGAGATATTTATTTTGATAGCATAATATGGTCACCTAGTTGTATCAGCTTTGATATAAAGATATTTTAATAGAAGGAAATATTCGTGCACCCGACTTACAACGTCGAAACCCGCGAACAACTTTCGTCCACACTTGTAGAACGTGAAAAATGATCGATCCGGACTCTGACTGCTCGAGAAAGTGATGCTATCGTAGTGTCAACCTTGGCCTTCCGGTAGATATTGGTAAACTCACTCGAAGAGGGTCAGATGTAGTATCACTTCGTACAACGCATCTGTGAAAATCACGTCCCGACTCCGTCCACGGAATCTTCGTTGGATTTGTTTCTCTCGTGATCGGACTGTACAATTACAGTATAAGCTTTCCTAGCTGGCGTAGGTCCTCCTGCTTTTCTGCAGCAGTAGCAGCCCTTAATTGGATGAGGGCATCGCCGATGTTCCCTGTCGATTTGTTCAGTAGCTACTTGGAGGGAGGCCTAAGAACCAACCAAGCTTTACAGTCCCGTTGCTGTCAATCAATATATTCCCGGTCTTCAAGATGCCATAGGCCATGTCCAAGGTGTGATGTATGTAGCTGAGACCTAGTAACACCTATCTTCATAAGCTGCATCTCTTGAACAAGGGCCAGTGCAAATACCGCTTTGCAAATTGTCGCGATGTGAATCTCCTCAAAATCCACGACGAGACTAGTAAGTATATCATCTAATGTAACATCAATATACTCATAGACAAAGAAGAGATATGTGATAGAGGTAGGGCCGCCCCCAACTCCTATTAGACTGTCCTTAGACTCGAAGACATCTATGAGGTTTGCGATATTGTCGCTCTGAATCCTAGGGAGGCTAGTAAGGCCTACTTGTAAGCTACGCCTCTCGATAGCAACCAGACTATCAGGAGTCGAGCAAATCATGAGGCTGTCGCAACCATGTCTTATCGCCCTCGGCTGATAGATCTGCCAAGGGCTTTGTTGCCGTACTCTGAGACTGGCTTTGTTAGTATAACGCCTGTAGGCAGCGGCTATGCCGGTCGCGGTCACCTGAAGTGGGATTCTAGTCCCTACCCTACCTAGCTTATCTTCAACTTCCGCATGTGTTTTACTCAGTATAATGTTTCTCGTTCCTATCTGGGAGTCATCTACCCTATTGTGGCCTGTTGAAGGTGATTGAGGCAATGAGGACGAAGTCGAGAAAACCTCCGTTGCGCTGGCCGCCGGATATACGGGGTATCTTGTCGGCCATTGAGTGCCGTGTCTTTCCAAATCCATTCTTTATGTATCTTTCCACGTCGCAACCGGATTCTCCGGTTTTTATAGTAGGAAACTCAACGAATTAGGCTCCTAGTTTTTATTTATAGAAATAGGCACCCCGTGCATAATCGTAACTCTAACAGGCACACACAAATTTTATACGTACCAGAAGTGATATATAGCTTGATATAAAAGCGTAGTATATTATATAACCGAGGCACACCTGTAAAAGAAGGGTTTTGGTTATAACACCGTTGGGCCCCGAGTCTCTAGCAAAAAAGCTTATAGATATAAAGTCTCTATATAATTCAGAGCTCCTTAGATTCGGCCGAATTGTTCCTCACTAAACCCGGTGCTTAATCTTCGATAATATATACCTTATAAGGAGTTATATATAGAGGATTACGCCTCATCCGCCTATTAGTGTCTTCTAAATCTTGTGCTACGTCAAGAGATAGATCTAAGATAAGGATTTTCTAACCTTCCTAGAGGGATCTCTACGCTTATACTATCCCTATCCATCGGGGTACGCCTATATCTATAGCCTCTCTTAAGCGTAGTTCGCGCTTGTCCCCGGCCTTATAATTGTTTAGCCACCTGCGAAACGTTCTTTTATCTACAACGTCTTCTTATCGTATATTCTATACAACCTAAGTAGGGGTTATTAGGCTTATAAGAGATAACTCTAGGAGGACCTATAGTACTATACATTGGTCTCTGATTATATTATCTTCTTATTCGAACACTTATTTAAGGGAGGGGACTATTTTTAGAGCTACTATCTCCTAAGGAGTATACTAGAGGCTTAGGGCTGAGATTACTCGACTATAGTATAGTATAGGGGATTGATGTGCCTATTAATATTGCTCGCTCGACGCCACTTCTACCGCATTTATACCTACTGTATTTATAGCTACAGGTAGGTCGGGTACTATAGGAGTATCTAACTCCTGTATAGAGCACATTGTATTATAGAGTGGAGGGGGTTACAGGGAATTAATAACTGTTATAACTAGAAAGAAGGCTAGGAAGAATTCCCTTTTATAGGTAAATAAGGTTGCGTACAGTTTTGACACGGGCGGCTATTCTACCGTCTATAGGTTGTATATGTTCCGAAGGAACAGGTACCTACAGTCAAGCCGGTGACTTTCTTTAAATAGTCTCCTATATTACTACTTTAGTGATATATCAGCTATATTGCAAGTTAATTCTAGGCATAGACCTTAAAGATTATTAGATTTCTCTAACTATAGCTCTTGTAAGGATCTCTAAGTTTCACCCTGCTGACAACCTATTTCCTAGGACTCCTAGATAGCGCTAGATCGAAAGCCGAGTTTATAGGCAAGATTACCGAGAAGCTTTTAACTGTGTAGATTATCCCGCTACGCTTGTGGTAAAGGCCGTCTCAGATCTTTCTTTAGGGCTATACCTATTAAGCTGTCGAAGTTGCGCATAGTAAATAGCCAGATTTGCCGATACGAACTTTAGAAGCAGTTAAGTATTAGGAAAGCTTCTATATCGTCGTAGATGCCTTCGACCGTTTAGATTTTCTTGCTAGTGGGTAACCTGAAAATATCCCTGTATTGATCTTCTAAGGATCGCTTTACTTCCTCCCTAGTCCGTTTCTTCTTCATTAGTAGCAATATTTTTAACACTGGAGCGCAGTAGTAGAGGTGCTTAGTATCTTCAAAGAAACTACGCAGCGTTAGGAGCCTATATTTAATACTTAGAAGCTGATCTTTAATGTAAGCACGTTCTTTAGCGTCCTTAATATAGGGGAAGAGGGTCTAACCGGTTATGTTTTTGCGTATAAATACAGCGTTAGCTATCGAGAACTATAGTAATCTTATTTCTAATATAGAAACGGTAGTGGGATCGAGGAGCTGTTTATTGCTTCTTAAGAGGATCTTATTCCACGTGCGGAGAATCAGAGATAGGTAACTACAAAGTTCCTAGCTAAATTAGCGAAACCATCACCAGGGCGATTCCGAAAACCTTAACCTGATGACAGTCTAGTAGTAGGATTTAGTGCAGCGTGCCTAGCTGCAGATAATACCATAGCCTATAGAATGGTGTCAGCGTATTGAAGGCCTGACTAAGCTTTATATTCTTCCCTAGTTGATGGAGGTTGCGTCTCTTGCTAGGCCTAAGCCTAGCTAGCTATTTCTGCTCTCCTTGTATGGCCAGATGCTATTTAGCAGTTGCGCCTCCCTTTAACCCTTGGTAATACCGAAGCCGCAAAAATATCTCACCGTCACAATAAGGTAACTTATTAGTATAGCGTTTATAAAGCTAGTATAAGTTATATGCTGAAAGATCTAGAAAATAGTTAGCACAGTAAAGCTGATACTCTATTAATAAACCATCATTATAAAGTTCAACGAGCTAATAATGTTTCTCAATAGGCAGGAATACCTTAGTAGCCTATAACCTGTGAAATCCGTGAATGTATTTTAGTATAGTGCCTCTAATAGAAACTTGTTCCGGAGGACTGCGATGCAAATCTCCCGGCAAAATTTGGCTTAATATATCTTTGCTGATCGTAATAGGTATAATATATGCTAAATCGAATTGTAGGCAACCTTCTACCTTAAAGATATCGATGAGTCGTTCGACTTTTTTCTCGTTCCTCAGGTGGCGACTCAACGCTTCTACGGAATTGATATTAAGATTCTTCGTATTCACTATAATCCTCCCTTTACAATATATAATAACACTAGTATAAGGAGTGTCTATATTGCGTGACTATGAGGAAAGTCTATAGGGGGGTTAAGTAGTGTCTTAAAGGGTTACTGATCTGATAGATAGCTAAAAATAGGATATTAAAGGGTGACATTAGAATTGGTACCCCTTTCGACTTCATATAGATTATTTTCATGCCTCTAGATTTCACACCTTCTAGTAGATAAAGAAATGTGCGAGCACGCATCGTGGTGCCAGGTGAGTGGTATGACTAATAATTTCCGAGTTCAAAATCCAAAGCGCCTTGAACGGATAAACGGCGAGCTTCCTGACCCGTAACGTCAGTATCTGTCGATCGCCCTCTACATCAGCTTATAGACTAAAAACTTAGCTTTATAGTATATATTCCCTAATAATAATATATCTAAAAGAAGGACGGGTAGTAGTGCTATCAACCTATACTGTAATAATACCACACTTTACTTAGCTTATCTACTTCTATTTATAGAGAGTAATCCGCTTGAGCCACTGCAGCAGAAACGGGTCCCTTCCTTCTACTATAAAGTCTATTTAGAATTATTCAGTCGAAATACCGTGAATTCTATTAATAATATAGTGGATCTCATTTATACCCGTCTACTCTTTATATTCTACGATGTTATTTGCTACTTTATAGGTGATTTCCCTAATTAGGTGAGCCTATAGGGAAGGCTCAGACGATAGGCTATCCTAGGGCGATCTACCTCCAATCTTCTATGGAGCATATAACTAAAGCTAATCCTCGTTCCCCTAAGTACTTTAGGGGGTAGAGCGGATAAGCTACTCAATATATAGGATCTGAGGTTTAAGCTTAGGAAGCTAGATTCTTCAGAGCTAACTAAAGTATTTAGATCTGTTATTCTAACAGAACCCCTAGATAACCGCCTCTCAGCCTCTACTAGATTTCTTCTATTAGAGTAGCTTATTTAAAGGGAGCTAGACGCGTTACGCTAAGCTTATATTAACTAACAGTGCTTATTTTTAGTATAACACTTAATAGGAATATTTAACAGCGTGCTGGCGTACCTTATAAAAGAGCCGTCTATACTATTTAACTTTATTAAGTCCACCTACCGCGGATATACACTATAGGAACATAATATCCGTCCTCTAAGTAGATTCTTATAGGTATATATAAACGTGGAACTTTCATGCGAGGACATTGCGGCTAGTGTCGCATCGGGCTTTATATTTTGTAGCTATTTGACGAAAGTCTACTATAAGGCACAAACTACTGATACATTTATTTACTCACGTCTTTTTAGGGTTTTAACTAGTATATATATATAAGGAAGTCTACGCTTAATAGTATATGTAAGTACTTATAGAGGCCTATATAAAGTACATGCATCCTTTAGATATAGACTCTAAGTAGGTTGCTTATATAGAAGGGCTTATAGCCGCATAATTTAATAAGTATTTCACTGAAGCTAGGGCGAGCCCGCACGCTACTATACAACTATATAAGGCCAACCTCGTTAAACTTCGGTCTATATAGTCTATAACTTATATAAACTAGTGCTGCCTTATCTATATCTTTAATAAACCTAAGTATATCTTAGAATATAGTCATTCTATCTGCGACAATTACGCTTAAACATTCAGTTGAGTGGTAGTATAGTTTAAATATACGTTTAAAATTTAGGTATATATACTCTGTAGCGGTTATAGTAAGCTTAAGATCTACCTGAAACCACCGACCGCTGGTATCCGCGTTTTATATATCGACGGGGGCGGAGTTCAGAGAGTTGTTCCTTTAGAGTTCCTCTAATTACTTTAGGACGCTCTTAGCCCTTTAAATTATCTATAGAATCTAATTAATCTTACCTTTAGCACAAGCTCTAGTACGTTCTTAGTTATTATATAAACCTAGCTGCTTAAAAGCTTGTAGGTGGTTTGATAGTCCTTAGGCTTTTTGTCTAGCAGTAGAAGATTTCCCACTGCCGTGAAGCGTTTAACGATCTCGTCGATCGTATATTTAGCCCTAGTATATAGCTTCCTAAATCAAGAATTAGCCGTCTGAGCCGGTATATATAGTCCCTTCTATCTAATAGTTATTATAATATAGAACGATTGGAGGTAATCTTAAAGCTTCACTTTAGCGATATAGGACGAGTCTTTAATATACCTAGGAGCTTAATATGTAGGACTAAGATGGAGGTTGTTACAAGTACTATTTCGAATATAGTACCTTATATCTTCACAAATTATAATAGACAGCACAGATATAGGGAAGGTTGTAGTTAGTCTATATACAGCCAACTATTTACAGGTACACTAACGCGCTTCGACTAGGCTAAAAGTATATCCGCCCTAAAGATACGAGGTACGAACCTCTAATATAGGCAGCGTAAGTTGGGCCCCGCTTTACTACGTGCTAGCTAATATGCTATAGTAGTCGGGTTACTTTAGCGGCTCCCTAGTAAGTCATCTATACTATTATATATATTAGTTAAACTGAAGGCAAACCACATGTAGGTTTTTCAAGCTAGCTAGTATTCCTATGATTAGGACTTTTTAGGATAGCGCTCTTAAGTATAATAACCCTATTAAATTAGCCCTTCGTGAGAGCGAAAGAATTTAGCCTATAGGTACTAAAATAGATGTCGTCTTATTATTAGGTACTAGGGCTATGGTGGAGTAGCATATGCAGTCGCCTAAGGCGCCCTTCTTCCGAGACATTTTTAATAATAGCACCTTTTCCCGCCTATACCGTTTATTAGTATCCTTAATAGATAGCGAAGCTACGTAGAAAGACGTTATTAATAGGCTTAAAACATATCTAAAGAATCACTTTTTAAGATTAAATATTTACCTAGCGGATAGAGAACCTAATATTAACGACGTTAACTGCATTACAGCCTTATAGAACAAAGTTTCTTCCTAGTATTAAAAGTTAAACAAGGTCAAAAAGGTAGCGCTTAGGTTGCTTATGTCATCCTTCTTCTTTAAGATAGATTTAGCCCTAGCTTTCAAAGCCGGATTATATTGATATTAAGGCTTAATAAGATATCGTGGTGTTTATAGCGAAGTTATCAATACTATCACCTAGATAGTAGATAGCCAGCCTAATATATACAAAAGCTTAGAGTTTCTTAAAAGCCTAATAGGTAAAAGTAAGGCTTATAAGATGTATAGTAAGTTATTAAAGGAAGTTACGTTTTACGTGCGACATCCTAGCGAAGTATTCTCTATATACCTCCGTTTTTAGGTGAAGGAATAATACAGTATAAGTAGATTTCCTTAGACTCTAGACTAGTTTATAAGACAGTAAAATTTAGATAATAGACTGGAAACTCTACTATAGGAGAGAAGATACTATTCTTAAAGTTTAGAGAATATTACACGTAAGAAGAATTTTCAATCTCTCCCTTTAGAAGAGGATTTATATTTCCTACCTAATAAAAGGAGTTAGTATGTATAAGCATACGTGGAACTATAGTGAGAATAGTGTTCCACTTTTTTAGTTGGCGTAGGCATCTTTAGAGGTTTAAACCGGTGTTTTATTTCTATATTCTACACGAAGTTTAATAATAGTAGCTATTATATATACCAGCGAGGATAGTAGAAGATGCCTAGCTAATAAAGTAAGCTTAATTCTACGATGAGAGTATTATAGATATATAATTTCTTGTAACATGTTTAATTATAATAACTATACTAAGTCTTTCTCGCGGTATATCGCGCTAGAAGTAAGCATGACTTATAGCTTGTGTAACTAATATATTAAGTAAAAGAACTAACGTTATTATAAGTTGTAAAAAGGTCCTATATACTATAATATCTACTATTATATAGAGCTGCAATAATATATAGTCGTTTATAGTAATATCTATTCTTTAGTACGTAGTGTAATAGGCCAAGCTAATCAAAACAGGAACCCCATAGAATAAATTACCTATAGCATCTATAATTATAAGGCTATATTAGATATAGAGTAGTAGGGGTGCTAATTCTAGGCTGGAGGTTAAAAATTATTTTTAGGGCAAGCGCTAGGCAGCTAGTAGGACAACTGATATATAAAGCAGCCGGAATAATATAAATAGACAGTCGACGCTGAGGTTAGAACTATTACACTTTGCAGAACTAGAGGAAATAATAGCATCCTCGAATTTAGATATAATACGTCGAGTTACATTTACTAACACGCCTATAACCTATATTTCACGTCCTGTAAACTAAATAGAGAGCTAGGCGCTGTACCACTTTAATAAACACGCCTCTAAGTATAGTTTCTACTATAATAAACTCAGAACTTACAAATATAATTTATACTAGATAGGACGAGGCTGCGCCTACGAGGTGGTAAGCCAGATATACCTCGCATTAAACGGCCATTATTATAGCACTATTAGCCGGCGGCAGGTTCTTCTTCGCGTTAAGATACTATAGGACTTACTATATATTGAAAGACTGCTTAAAATCTTCAGAACTAAGGTGGAGACTCTATATTACTCCCTTACTAGCGTACTCGACTAAATCTATATAGATTTACCCTATCTTTTACTCTTATAACCCTAGAGTCCGGTAGTATATAAGGGTTAGGAAGGTAATTATATATATTCTATTACTATCTAATTATCTAAGAGATATTATTATAGTACATAGCTATGTACTATATACGTCTTTCTATTTTACTTAATTAATAACTAGGGTCAAGCTTACACTATCTCTAAGGCGCGCTAAGTATCTATATATAAGTACGCTCGTGTGGTAGGATTATTCTCGATTTTTAGCGTTTTAGTAATAGAAAGCCTACTAGTAGTACAACCGTAATACCCTATATTAGATACTACTTTAGCTATCTTAAAGCATTCCTGTCCCGTCTCTAACAGCTATAATAATCCTATAGCTGATACCTAAATTAGAAAGCTACAAGCACTTCCGTTTCTTCTCAATAAAGCTAATAATATTACTTATAAAACTTTCTGAATAATACCTGCTAAGATTTTAATTGGTTTCTTATACTATAAATACTAAGTGTTGTAGTAGTTGACCGAGTTCTTTATCTAACTAGATTATATAACGTTCCTAGTCCCCTGTATACGCTTTAGCTTTGGTCTTAAATATCTATACTCGTGTAAGTATACAGTGTATAAGTATAGGTTATATATCTTTAACTTCGTTAAGTAATATAAGAACTATAGCAAAGTTATAGTACGCTGCTCTCCGCATAGGACTAGTAGCAATTAGTCTATAGGTTATATTAATAGGAAATACTGAGGTCGTCTCCGATAAGGCGGGATTATAGGGCCCATCCTAGCCGCGAGAGGCTTTATCGAATTAGTAGTAGCTTATTAGAAGCGGGTTAAGTCTTACCCGTGTTGGTCTCAATAGCTAGTAACGACGATGGTAGATAGTCTTCACCTTGCTACGCCTTTTAAGGTGATAGAAAACACGCGGGGTAACTATTATAACACATTCCCTGAATAGCTAACCTAGCCTTATATAGAACCTCTGACGTTAGAGTGTATAAAGGAGTTAGTGGCACATTTAAAGCATCAAGATTCGCTTCGTTATAGTAATAGCATAGCCCTAATACTGAGGCTTCGTTTAACTCTAAGGTAGGCTTAATATTAGGAGGACTTATACTTGTAGAGGTTGATCTAGGCGAGGGATCTATTAATATAGTGCTCGCCGAAGTTAAGAGAGGACTAAGAGCGTTAATTAGTAGTATTTTGAGTTTAAAGTGAAGAAGCTTAGACTATAGAGTTGCTGAGTATTTATATCTAGCCCTAAGGGAGGGTGGAATGTTAGGTGAAATATTATAAGCGGTGCGATATCTAGTTTAGGCGCTTATAGAGATTATATAAACCTAGTAGCTGAAAGTGTCATGAGCTATATTTGGTTCAAGCCTAGCCGCTCAAAGGGGCGACCTTAATTGTTCAGTCTATAGCTACCTCTAACTATATATTTATATAATTTAAGAACGCCACCCTAAAGAAAAGAAGCCTAAACTAAGCTTAGTAGTACGAACGGGAAGTTATATTACGAGTTTGAAAGTGGACTTCTACTATTAGTATGTCTTAGTAAAAGGAGTATAGCACATAGTAGCCTGGGCTTAATACTATCTTTCGACATCCTCCGCTCTATTAATAGCGTGTCCTATTAGATGTAACAAATTGTAATTACTTACTTATTATAGATTAATATAGTCATACGTGTGCATAATACGATAACTATAGTAAAGCGCTTAGATGAGTTATTTATAGCGCTTAAAGTGTATAACGCCCCATCATCGCCGAAGCGCTCTAGTAACCGCCGGGCGCGTATAAGTTTAGCTTAATTTAACCCTATATTGGGTTTTAACCGCGTCCTTACACCCTTAGTAAAAGGCTTTATCACTTATTAAAGAGTTACACGAGTTTATTAGCTATGCCCCTATCAACTACCTAATACTACGCGTATAATACCTACGTCCCTTTACACTAGTATATTCCTTCTAACTTAAACTACATAAAATAGCCAGCTTAACTAGGAGCATATTAAGTCCATCATTCGTTCCTCTAGAAGCCTATAATTAATCTTAGTATTAAAAGATAGACTACACTGTATATAGTATCTTATATCTAGTACTATAGTATATTTATAAACTATACGCTAATAGATATTATAATAATTATACACATTACCGCTTTATATAAGGTGTTCTGCTTTTAAGGGTGTGACTATATATCTATTAAGCGGATTTAGCAGGCTGTATTTCATGCCGGCGCGAATACTATAACCCCCTAAACTCTTAAGGCTGAAATTCTAACTCCCTTAACCGCACGCCTATAAGTAAGTTTTTATCCCATCGCCTGTATTCGACAATCTCCTCACGTACGGCGTCTCTTAGGCCTAGCGTAGCTAATACTACTTAAGTTAATAACTTAGAGGACTATAGAAGGTATTTTTACTAGTGTAAGTATACCTAGAATAAGCAATTTAGATACAGAGCCGCTCAACTAGGCCAGCCGAAGTTCTTTGGCTAGTATATCCGCTATATTCACGCGCCCTAGGGTTATATATAGCCTAGTACTAATCACTTAAGGAGCCTATCTATAGTCGCTAGCTGTTAACTCGTACAGCGAAAAGTCTAGTATCTTAGTTAAATTATCTATACCTAGAAGCTTATCTATATATCTACATACTGAGTGTAGTTATTAAGCACCTTAATATTCCTATATTAGATTAATCTTTTAAACCTTAACCTGGCGTATACAGTAGAGCGATAGTAAAAACTTAATATATAGAATCTAGGCAAAGATTCCGATTCTACCGGCAAATATTAGGACGTGTGCAAATTCTCCAACGGCTTCAGGTATACTATATAGTCCTTCAACCTACACTCTAAGGTTACCTAGCTATTAATAAAGAGGTAGGTAACTAGTCCATCCCCTAAGTAGTTAGATAAGGAGTTCTGGCTTGTCGGCGGTATTTTCACTTTAACCTCTACTAGTCTACTAAATAATAGTAAAAGGATAGCTTTAGAAGATCGATCTCTAGCTTAGCTGGGGAACGTAGAGGTAAACGTACTAACTAGGGTGGACTGTCTAAGATCTAGCTAATTATAGTCTCGTATGGATGACACCCTTAGATTCATTAGTGAGCTTAGACGAGAAGCGTGTAGATACTATCTCTCTCCTTATCCTTATAAGACTTAACTACTAATACCCTATTAAACCTAGGTAGGATATATTCTAATATACTATTAATCTATAGCGAGTAATGTAAGAGCATATAAAGAGACTAAGAGCCCTAATTATATAAAACCTCGCAGCAGCGTACTATATTACTAGATACTACTATAGGAGTAGCGGGGTAGTAATAGCTAGCATGATGTGCGAGCCTAGGAATAGCTCATATATTAAGGCTTAGAAAACTAGTAGAATAAGTAATAATCTGAGAGTTACTGCGCCCTTACTATTAATAAGCATATTTCTAGGGTGGAAGGTGTCGGTCGGAGTTACTAAAAGCCTATAGAGACCCAGTAAGTCTTTAATTGACACCTTGCGCACTACAATAGCTATATAAATTATAACTTAAACGAAAGCTATTAATCTGATTAAGTAATAGATATAGCGGAATATCTAAAGAGGGAGGCTAAAGTAGCTAGTAGTATAGCCTAAATAACTTAAGAAGTAGAGTGGAAGGAGATTAATTAAGGACAGCTAGGTAGCACGAGTTAATAACATGGAGATATTATGGTATACTAGGGCATTAAGGGCGCTAGTCCCCATCTAATAAAGGATCTATAAAATAAGATGGCCTTAACTAATAGAACTAATAAAGTAAAATCTTCGCATAATAAACGGATAAACCATATATCTTAAGAGCTAAGGCTTAATATAATTCTGATAATACTTGAAGAAGGCGAGTATAAGGCTATATAGTAATATTAAGATGATGACGCTTGCGCAGGCTAAGGCGTATATTTATATCTATTCTATACCTTTCTTAATAGGCCGGCTAGTAGTTATTTAAGCTAAAAGTGAGGTTCTAAAAATACATTGGGGGTTCCACTTACTATTTAAGGTAGTTTAACACCTAGGCTCTTGTGTCTGCGCTTAGCGGGCCATTATAATTCGACCCTACCACGAATCGATCCTAAGAGCTCCTGGACTTATAAGGTATATAAGCGATTCTCTTAGAGTACCCTCTTAGTCTCAGAAGCTATGTTAAGATAAGTCTAAAAAGTGCCGCTAGAATCGCTAAAGAAAGGTTCTATAAACGTATAAAAACTCTATTTACTAAGGCGAAGGCGCTGAAAGCGAAATATAACGAAGTTGATATATATCTAGTTATTATACGTAATAGTAGATATTATTAATATAGGTCGGCTTTATAAAAACATTTCATCAGTGAGCTAGAGGTAAGTCGATCTCCTTATAGAAATATTAAGACGGCACCCTTCTTATTCTATTATAGTACTAAAATACCTTAAAGTTGCTAGATAGCTCTTATACTAATAGTACAGAGAGGGAAATAGGACGCTTAGTAGATATAGAGCTTATTTATAAGCTAACTAGAAAGGAATATACGTATATCTAAGCCTACTTAAACCCGCTAAATTTGCTAGAAACACCGATATATACTATATTAAGTGGTCCTAAGGTAAGTAAACGTGGTACAGAATCTATTTATTAGTCTAGTTAAGTTAGCTAGCCTTATTTTACTTACTATTGGATGGGGATATCGTTATATCGATCCGACTTAGCTAGGTAAGTAGTTAGTTATAAACTAGCTTTATAAGTATTTGGTATTAATAAAACGCTATGTGATATAGGTACCGTAGATAGACCAGAGGTTGATAAGATTGCTATATTACTAGACGTTTAGACGAATAAAACTGCTTAGCGTGTAGTGTAACCCTACGTAACTAGAGTATTATATATTCCGAGATTCAGGCCAGCTAAACTCACAGATAAATATAAACCTAGTTAATTTAAGATTTCAGCCGCCGAGCGCTTTCACGCGCCCTTCCATGACCTAGTGCCACCTAAACTGCCTTCCCCTAGATATAGTGGAGGGGGAGCTCTATTATACGGCGTAGTACGAGCTCCTTTACTTAAAAATAAAGCTATCCCTATTACTAATATCTCTTACTAGCCTATATAGACTAGAGTTCTTAAGGTAGGACGGCTCACCGTCAGCCTAGTGTTTATATAATCTGTCTATGCGCCCGGCACTAAGAGGCTATAGTTTTCTGTGTTCTGCGCCAGCGAGCTGTTGAACCTAAAATCCACGTGATCCTAAAGACCTCTAACTTCCTCCTCAAGCCTGAACACTATATAGAGCGTTTAGTTGAAACGACGCATCACTAAGGTCTAAGAGGTCGCCCTAATAGCGGCTGTTGCTGGTGGAGGCATGCCAACTTTGCGTTGGCTTAGTAATGGAAATGGGGTTTTTAGGTATAATGCTTAATAGGTATTAGTGGAGCTCGCTGTGTACGTTGGTCTCCGGTGCTCTACTATACCGTTAGCCGCGTTTAAAGTTACTCTACTCTGATATATTACCTTCGTCGGCACTCTCGCCGGTCTTGACCACTAGAGCGGGCTTCTTGCCTTTTAATGCTGTATACTTTAGGTATTCTTTCGGGCCGTCGCGGTCTTCGTCGCCTGACTCGATACTATTCGAAGGCATGATCTCGAGCGGGTGTCTCAGCTACTTGCCTTCAGTAGCCGAGTTATCTACCACCAGTTCTAGGGTGCTATCTCAGTCCTTAGCGAGGGAAACAGGAGATACTATAACGTAAACTGGACTTTCCAGGGGGGTAACGATCGATGCACCTGCAGATAACTCCATTACTTATTTGTGTAAGAGTCTGGAGAAAGCAACGAAAGAATTAATTTTTAGTAATTGACTAAACCCACCCACCTTCGCCTAATATTGTCTTAACGGTAAATAACCCGATCCACCCACCTTTTACTAATATTGACGATATCCACCTTAAATAGATTGAATAGCCTCAACCCACGATCAGCGGCCTCAACCCACCCTTAACCTACCTAATTCGGCTATTCTTATAGGATAAGGAGGGTGGCGTAACGCTAGTCCCTTGCTAAGGAGGTGGTGAACGCTAAAGGTGTACAATATGGCTTGTATATACCGATTTAGCGAGGTGGATATAATACTAAGAAAGTCGTAATATTCGCCACTACGCTGAGGTGGAAGTGTTGATTATTAAAGCTATATAAGTGCTGTAAATCACGCTTTCCCTTGCCGTTGCCGCTTCTTAATTGGTGATATATAACCGTCATCGTCGTTGTGCCTCTTCTCCTTTAATATCCGTCCTCTTTTCGATGTCCGTATTGCCGCTGGCGCTGGCACCAGAGCGGCCGCTGCTGCTTCTTCGTCGTCCAATTCTTTATAATATAAAAGCTCTGTGGGAGAGGAAAAAGCACGCTGCTGATCGCCCTAATCTCCCTCATCTATCTACGGATAGTTAGATAGCCTTTCTACTACAGCGATGTAATTATTAATAAGAGAGTCGTCTGGATAGGGATTGCCACTACTCTGATAAATCTTGCTGCAGCAACGTTTGATCTCTTGTTCAATAAAGGCACGATCTTCCGCAGGATTGTAGTTTACTGGCCGCCGTCTACTAGGGAAGTCTCTAAGGTAGAGGTAATTAATCTAGGCATCTACTTCTGCATGAGGCTAACGGCAAAGTTTATGCTGACGCAGCGTCTCCTTAACGTCTTCTATCATCGAGAAGGAACTCACAGCAATCCTAGGCTCTATAAAGACTTCTTCTAGTGATCTTAGATAGACACAATCCAGCGGATAGATAGGATCGTCGCCCCATTCTAACTCAGTAAGGTTAGCCCAATTAGCCTTCTTCTTATTAAAAACTGCCACCTGAGCAAGTTGCTCTAGCTGCTATTTATATAGCCTTAACTCTTTCTTATCTTGCTGAATTGTTCTTTGTAGCTCAAGATTAGCGGTAGTTGGTTTAAAGAGGTCATCGTCGCTAAGATAGCGGTCTATAAAGAGAGGCGAGTCGTCATAAATCGGAGGTGTTATAGATCGCAATGGTTCAGGCGAAAATCCAGCAAATTCGTCAGGGAATTCCTCGTCGCTACCTGGAGAAGGTGTGGTCTCACTATTCTGCTGATATACTGGCCCTAATTGCCCTGAATTTGATGCCGTTGTTAATACTGAAGAAGTTGTTGATTTTAACTGACTACGAGCATTTGGCGGAGGTATAGGGCTTCCGTGCACGTGACGTCCTCAATTAAGCCTTTCCATAGGCGGGCCGCTGAAGCGAGTGCCTCCGATTAGTGTTAAGGTCGGTGACGTAGAGGGTAAAGCCCTATCACTAGATTGTTACTACTCTGAAGACCGCTCTTCGTCAACACCTTTAGTGCTAATATTTAGGCGACGACGACGTTCTGATGACTTCCGCGGCGGCGGAAGCTCAGAATTAGTTGTTTTATACTCTCTATCAGAAACCTGTGCCTCTAGGTCACCGCCATCGCCGTCGGTGTCAGTGAAATCCTCGTCATTAGAGTCCTATCTATTATCTCGAAGCATCTTCTTAAGCAGCGCCGTTTTGATCTCCTTCTCAGCACGGGATAGCTTCTAGGCCTTAAGACGTCGTTTATGGTCTCTCTACTGACGAATCGAGAGCTCCTTGCCAGCCTCTTGCTCCTCAACAATACCGTTACAAGTCCTTCTATTATAACCTTTTCTGCTATATATTCCACAACCATGAGGCCTCTTCTCTATCACCATTAACTCCCGGCGAACTCGTCTCTGCTTCCTACGACCAGCACGCCTTGTATACTCGGGAGGTAGGATGGTAGAGTCCTATTTAAGGTCCTGTTCTGCAACAAAGCAGAAGCCGCCAGAATAAGCACGCCGAAGATTGTTCAGATTATAAACACTGTTATAAGGCCGGTCGGCTTTGAGGTGACTAGCAGCGGCAATAGCATGGCGGCAAGGCATCCGTGAGTCCTGGAAGTGGGTGCAGCTACACTTCTTTCTATCCAGGTCCACTTGATAGGTCTTTTGATTGCGAAGGTTACGAACTGATGCCGATTTAGGACCCAGCGGCGATACTGCGTAGAGGTATTAGCAGGCCTCCTCATGTGCTTCGGCCTTCTATATAAAGTTCGTCTTATTCTAATCGCCATCACAGCTATAAGGTTTATAGAGATAAGAGAAGAACTTATTACGTATTGCCTCCCAGGCCTCTATGAGGAATCGGAATGGCGACAACCGCCTTATGGATAACCACTCCTTATTGATTGCTTCGGCAATATTAGAAGTCTGATGGCTATAGCGTGGATATTTGATAAACGGGCAAGCGTGCTGCGCCCAGCGATCAACAGGAATGGCATCCAAATACTTCCAGCACTCTTTGCTGATGGCCTTGATCTTCTTCATCCTTGTTTCAAATATATCTCGATTGGAAGCGTACGCAGCCTCCCAAAACAGCTTCTTTACCTCGCCGCCGAATTTAACACAGACGTTTTCTGAGAGGTATTGGCAATAGTAATAATGGTGAGCATAAGGTAAGTACTTCTTGACGGCATTAGCAAGGCCTTTTTGACGATCGCTGATCACTATAAGAGGCTGCTGAAGCAGCACACCCTCCTTATTGGCAATAAGAGCTCTTCGTCGTGCGATAACTGGACTATTAACTAGGGAGACCAATTCTTGAAGAAAGAACATCCATATCGCCTTATTCTCCCCTGACGTCAACGCCCAAGCAAGAGGGAGACTTCTACCGTTGCCGTCAACGGTAGAAGCGATTAGTATAGTCATCCTATATTGAGACTTTATCTATATACTATTAAAGAAGAGGATATTAGGCGTGTGTTGCCAGGCCTTAACACACGCAGTTGGGTATATAAAGAGGCCTTTGAATCTCCTCTCTTCTTCATCAATCTATAGCCTTATATAAGCCCTATTACCTTCTTGAATTGACTGACGTAAGTGCTCTACCAAAGCAGGCATCTTGCGGAAACCGTCCTCCTCTATACCTTCGATGATCTCTCTTGCCCGATCCAGCACTCGATAGGCTTGCTTTACAGGGATTGTTCGACCGTGATCAAGATGTTCAGTGCTGATTATCTGCTTGGCCTTGATGTCACGATTATCAGTGATAGTAGCAACATAATTACGTACGAGGACATAAAGGGAGTTTATAGCCTTCTAGCCTTGATAAGTGTTTATTAGGCAGTTGTGCTTCTTGTAACCAACAACCACCTAGTCGCCTTCCTTCGGTATCACCCTGACCTTGAACTGGCACTTCGAAGTCATCTTCGCGATATAGAAGCAAGACCACTTGGAATTGTTGTTATTCGGAGCACACTGCAGTGATAAACGCTCCTGGTTAATATACCAGAACACATGGTTGACGGCATCATCTTTTGACGGAAAGCGTTGGCCAATGAAGAGTTTAAGAGGCATTGTTGGGTACAAGCAGCACGTTGGATGGCTATACGGTGATACAATGGATGTAGTTGATGGAATTGTGATGATAAGCAGTGTGTTGGGTGAAGGAGACAACAGCGAAGAACACGAGGAAAGAGGACCTATAGGGGGGTAATAATAACACCTTTTGCTGACTAAACTGTCTATCCTGGCGTTTTGCTAACTACAATTAGAATAAACAGCACTATTGCCACCCCCTGTTCTTGAACGCCACCTCCTTTTCAAGAACGCCAATCGGCGCCAGCGAGGTTTATTTATACGCCACCCTCCTTATCCTACAAGAACAGCCGAATTGGGTAGGTTAAGGGTGGGTTGAGGCCGCTGATCATGGGTTGAGGCTATTCAATCTATTTAAGGTGGATATCGTCAATATTAGTAAAAGGTGGGTGGATCGGGTCATTTACCGTTGTCTTAATCTACCTACCTCATTAATATTAGTCTGTATCTATAGATTAGAGACTCAATATACCTAATTAGCGATGAATTCCACCCCTTCGGCTGTTCTTAAAGATCTTAGCAGTGGTGTAACGCCAATCTAAGCCGTGGGCGTTAGCCAATTGCGCCAATCTTGTGCTTAATTATGCTTAATTTAGTAACGGAATAATGCCAAGAAAGTCGTGATATTTGCCACAGCGTAGAAAGAAGCTTAGTTATCTAATTAAAAGGTTCTTAATTAGTAGAAAGGCTATATAATGCTGCAAACTCATACCTTTCTACGCCGCTACCTCTTCTTAATTGGCGATATATAGCCCTTATACGCCTCGTGCTTCTTCTCCCTAATTATTTAACCTCTCTTTAACTTCCTTATTAATAACGCTAGCGGTGTTAATAGAGGTACTACTGATAAAGCGGTCTTGCTAGGTTGTGCGTCTATATCGAGTTCTTGATAATATGGAAGTACTAAAGAAGGAGAAGAAGAAGAAGAAGTACAGTGTGGATCGAATAATAGGAGTAGCACGTTGTCGTCCTCATCTTATATACCTTACTAATCTTACTGATCTTGCTGGTCGTCCTAATCCTCGTCGATTAACTGCTGATCTTGTTCGTCGTCCTGATCCTTATCCTGATTCTCGTCGGTTAACTGCTAATCTTCTTGATCCTTAGTACATGGTCTTCTAGTATATGCTATAGCGTTTACCGCTGCAAGATATTTATCAATTTCGCAGTTATCTAGCTAAGGATTACCTCTGTGTTTAGTGATCTTGTTACAGCGGCGTTCTTACTCCTTCTTAAAGAAGGTAATATCCTTATTTAGGTTATAGTTTAGAAGCTTCTATCGCTGTATACTATGGAGGAATAAAGCGTCGAGTTATTGTTGTACTTTAAGGGGGTTTTATAACCGTAGTTTATGACATTTTAAGGTCTCTATCACATCAGCGACCATGTTAAAGGCGCTACTAGTAATTATAGCGCCTTAAAGAACTTCTTCTAGTGACTGTGGATAGGTAAAGTCCAGTGGATAGATTGGTTCTTCGCCCCAATTCAACTTAGTTAGAAGTAGCCCAGCGGCGAAGAGGAGGCGGTGAAGAGGGGCAGCGGCGATAAAGCTATCTTTCTATGAAGTAACCAGAATAAATCTTTCCTAACCTATCTTAGAACGCCTCCTATTAGTATAGACGCCTCCCAGCGGCGTAGAACGCTACCAGTCCTCCTCCCTATAAGAATAACCGAATAAGGTAGATCTAGACCTCTATTTATAGGTTGAGGCTATTTAAATTAGATGTGGGTGGGTACAGTCAAATTTTAACGAAGGTGGGTGGGTGCAGTCAATTACCGTAAGTATAATTATTCCGCCCCCTTTCTAAACGCCCGTTCTTTTTAAACAGGCACGTATGCTGCTTAATAAGCACTGTTTAATCCTTCGAAGGCAACCCCGCGCTTTAATGTTATTATATGCGTGTTCGAAGTAGTGAGTGGATTACGTTGGTTCGAATCACGGATAGCGGAATAACGGGGATACTTGCTGACTAAATAATTTTGATGAGGCACTTGTACAGGAAGGTACCCAATCCTAATGAGCTTCTCTTTGCAACCCGGCTGAGACGAGTCTTCTGGCATCGCTTCTGATGAACTATCTCGTCAGTGCCACCCTCGCTTAGCCAGCTAGATATTCTATCCGTGTCCGCGGCAGCCAGTTATCCCCAAGTAAGCGCGTTGGATTTCCTTGCGTGGTGGGCATAAAGTCTCCGCTATCTCAGCGTCGCTCGATGGTCGCCAAGTCGCCAATGGAGTTGCGATATCGACTACCGTATTTAAATAATATAGAGAATGTGGAAAAGTACAGACGTGGGGGATTTCACCCAATCCATCTAGGAGACGCTCTCAAAGGCGGAAGATATCGCATTCTACACAAGTTAGGTTATAGGGGGTTCTCTACTGTCTGGCTGGCTCACGACGAAAATCAAGACAGGCTGGTCTCACTCAAAGTGCTCACTGCCGAAGCCTCCCGACGACCCATGGAACTTAATCTGCTTCGGAATCTTGACCAACTTGCTCAAGCCAATCCTTGGCGTCGCAGCATAATCGCTATCTAGGATGATTTCATCATTGATGGGCCCAACGGCAGACATATTTGCTATGTATCGCAGCCCGGGGGTCTAAGCCTTTCCGCGATATCGGATTCTCCAGGCGAAATAGCGGGGACCCGCCGCCTTCGTGCTCCCCTGGCTCGTAAATTAGCTCGACACCTGGCAAAGGCGGTCTCTTTCATGCATGATGTCGGTATTGTTCATGGAGGTGCGTTGAATACTAGGTGTCTAAGAGGGCGTGCTAACCGCTGGGACAGATATTACGCCCAAGAACGTCCTTTTACAACTAAAAGGTATCGAGGTATAGTCTATAGGAACACTTTACAAGGAAGTTGGCCGCCCAGTTAGAGATGAAGTCTTCAAGTCTTTAGGTCAAAAGCCAGACCTATCTGCACCTGAATATCTCGTGGAGCCAGCATCCTTCTCTTACGTCGATTTCGAGTATATCTCCGAGCAGGTTCTGCTCATAGACCTGGGCGAGGCTTTCCTCGAGCTGTTTCCTCCATCTAATGGCGTCGGAACCCCAGTTTCCTATCGCTCTCCAGAATTGACATTGGAGAGCAAGGCAAGCAGAGCCTCAGATATTTGGGCCTTGGCTTGTACAATATTCGAGATCCGATCTAGGTTTCTACTGTTTGAGTCTTTTGTGGGGTCATCCATTGGGATACTCGAAGAGATAGTGCGAATCTTAGGCACGCCTACAGGGTATTCTCAACTCTTACCCCCGGGTAACTTTTAGGGGAAAGGTTTAGCTTCCACAACCGTGCGGGACAAATTAGCCTCTAGGACTATTAAATCGGGTTGCAGCATTCTCCTTAAATAATTCCTGCGCGGTTTTCATTCTACACAACCGCTAACGGGAAATAAGAACAGCAGATTAGGTACCTCAGCGAAAGTCGCAAATAATAGCGCAAATTATAAGAACTAAAGCGCGATGGACGGTAAGTTCACACGTCAAGTGATAGGAACTATAATCTATTTAAGTTGAGACATATTAGGATGTGGAGTAGCTAAATTACTAACAAGTCGAGAAGCAATTTGTTCTACATGCACTGCTCTTATCACCCTAGTTGCTATTCTAACGCTCTTGCCCAACCAGAATTTATTCTCTGACCTAAGAATCTAAATGTTGCCCTTGACGAAAAATTGTCGAGAAGATAACAATTTCCAGCCTATATTATCCAGAATAATTCCAAGTACAAGTTTAACCCTAGTATTTTCGTCAGTATAGGACCCTGGTAGTGTCCCTAATTAGGCCGTTGTTCAGTGCGGTAGCACATATCAATAATCATACGCCCTTTAATAGTTAGACTAGCGTCTTTTTGTATAGAATATTCCATCTTGATGATTCCCACCTTAAACCTACTTCCTTAAGGTCAACACGTACCTAATATCAGGTCTTAGTAACTGTTAATAAATTTTTCTATTGCGTAAATAGAGTCTGTAAATAGGCTTTACAGAGGAAAACGATTTGTAGATACATGATAAAAATACAGCTAGTGATGATCTTTATTTAGTTGATCGATACTCAGGCTAGGAAATATCCCCTATAAGAAAGCTTGAGATAGTTATAGATAAATAAGAATATTTAGAATAACTAGTAAATATTAAGAAAGTGGTGCTAGAGGAAAAACCCAGCTGTGGTGATCGCTGGTGAACATCTAGCAGCTTAAAGCCTTTCGTCTAATATCGTAACAACTCAGAAAGCATTATGCTAAGATATGGGACCAGCTCTACACTTTTGACGGTCGGTACCTCAAGAATGTCCTTCTAAGTGGGATACCGGTCGACAATTATATAACCCTCAGTGCTTTCGACCCTGATAGCTACATACCACGAGAGTCGTGTATGCTCAAATTCTTCTCATGCTTATATCGATTAGTTTCCATCCAATTTAGACTTCGCAAACATCCCGTCGAGACCTTATTCCCTCTAGTTTGTCGGCTTGCCAGTCCCAATCACGTAGATGAGCTTCAACTTCATTTACTGGGTAACACATGCTAGCCTTCCTTCTTTCTACTACTTGCACGATATGATCTCAGGACATGCTCTAGAGCAGCTTACTAAGGGTCTTTCATCCTTAGGGCGCGAACGCGAAAGTCCCTCTTCAATCCCTCCCTGATTATAGTTATAGGTGTAGCGATCAGAAGGATATGGAGATGCCGTTCTTGTTAAGGATGGGATAGTAGGACTAGAAGGCAATATAGAGCTCGAGGTCCGCTAATTCGTGGCGAACTGAGCGGTGGGATTCCCGGACTTCTCTGGAAAGGAATTACAACGAGCAATCTCAGAGCTATAATTAAGTTTAGTTCCGTCTGCGAACTCCTCAAGGCTTTGTTACTTGCGAACAACTCTATAAGGGATGGCTAGAAGATAGAGGAATTATAGTATTGCTGAGCATTATGTGCGTGTGCGGTAGTTAAGATTCAGATCTGTCTACGTTGAGATAAAAGGAGAAGCCTTAGGGCAGATAACGTTCGCTTATAAGTCTACCTCCCCAGTCACTAGAAATAACTATCACGTTGACGTGCCACTTTAAAAAGGGTGCTATGCTGAGGAAAGAGAACAATGGATTATCTCATCCAATGGATTCCGTATCGACCATGGTGATGCTACGTCTAAAAGCCGCGCAGTTACCTAAATAACTTTAGCACCTTGCTGCTTGCATAGAACGTAGGTCTTTGCCTTAGAAACGTCCCTTGAAACAGACGGCGTCGTATCTCCTATACATGCTACGTCTCATATATATATTAATAGCTCTTTATTACTGGTCTATATAAAACTTCGTCTTTTTATGGAAGTCTTGCACCCTGTCCTGCCTATATAGCGCCTCAGCATTACTGTACTATATAAACGATCTCGTGCCTCAGTATAAGGATCAAGAATAGATCCTTATAAGGATAGCTATGTTATCTGGAATACTCAGGCTGTCTCGCGGTATTATCATATACTTTGAGACTACCAGCTCTACAGGTTTTCCAAACCTCTAAAGGCTAATAATATTCCAAAGCCTATCAACTTATAGAATCCTGCTGCCTTTATTAAGGCTCGTCCTCGTTGGAGACCTCTTCCCTGGTCCAATTATTCGGAATCTGACTAGCTGTCTTACTCCAATCTCAACGCCTCAACAGCAGATATTATACTTGTCTAATACTATATTGCGTTAGGATCTGCGGTTGTTTAACTTGTCCTTCTTCTTGGAACAAATTGCACCCAATCCTCTCAAGATGCCGTTTTGGTAGAACTATACTATACGCCTGGAGTATTGCGCCATGTCCTACCGTTCTAATATGTTGTCTGGCTCTAGTCACAATGCCTCACTTGTAAATGCCATAATAGATTCATCCCATGCTGCCTTGCGTCAAGATTCCGACTCTTCTTTTTTTGCAACCCTTACGAATAGTACTATCAAGAAGTCGTCTGAGCTGCTCTATACTGCTTGTCTGATCACCGTGCTTCAGTTGGCCTTTTTGACTTATTGTCTTGCACCAGGCTCACTGCCTTATCTATAAATATTATAATAGATGTGTCTTATACTCCTAGCGTTAAAGCCTGCTGCGTATTTGAACGTCTAATAGTTACTAGCATCTAAGTGTTGCATTGTACCATCCGTCCGTAGGCCAGTAGTGACACAAAGTCCATGTTGTTGATAAATATAGATGCTTGCCGCAAACTTGGAACTCATTTAGGAAAGTGCTGAGCTCACCGTATCAAGTAGATAAGCAATGCCATGTCCAGTCATTACCCGCCAACCTTAAATTCGACTCTTGACCTTCACGTATCCACATCTGAGATTAGTAGATAGCGATCCCTATAAACTTACGTACACGGTTACCGCCACTCGTTTACGTTTAAACCTCAGGGTGGCTCGCTGATCCTGATTCGATGCTGATCTAGGTGGTTATAGGGGCTGTGCGATCAAGAACGACTGGTAATAAGTGAAATCAGCTGTTTAGTTTGCAACTTCCGCTGCCTTGTTTCTTATACTAACTACCTCGCTGTAATAATCCGTGCCTTACGTTGTAGTATTACCAAGTACTCTAATGCTCAATGATCGAAGATCTATGACGCCGCAAACGACTTGATCAAACAGAGGTTCGGAAGTATAATTTCCCTAAGCTCACTAGATCCTAGGGCGTAGCTTCTAGCATACGTAGACATGGCGAAGCAAAGCTATGGTTACAGAACCTATAAGCGGTATAGTCATGCAATATATATATCTAGCGAACATGAGCGCCGGCTTCCCCCTTTCTTGAATATTGAATGTAGCGATAAAACTAAATAGCGCAAGATCACTGAGTCTTACTCTAATTCGCAAGGTCATCATGCCGACAATTCGAAATCGCGCCCGGACTGCCACCGCGCGTTCCACATCTATTGACCAACGTGTACTAATAGAATTACAATGCTAAAGGGAAGACTAAGATCGTGTAAGAGAGGAACGACGACGTTAAAACAGAGCATTAGTGTACGTAAATCATTCCCTAATTAACATGGAGATCACCGCAAGCTAATTACTACATCTAGTGCGAAACATTATAAGAGAAACCGAGAAATCTTAGCCCGACTACACAAGAGACTCGAAATCTTAGAAATAGAGAATAGACAACTTAAAGCTGAGATAGACAGCCTCAGACGCTCTATGTAACTATATTATAGTCCCTATAATAGTTTGAGGAACAATATCGTAAGCGCCGCTCTAGAACTTCAGCAAGTATACACCGATGACGATAGACGACTTAGCAGAATCGAGCACACGGGGTTAAACAACCAAATAGTGCATCTTAATACCTATATCGTTGGTCAACTGTTTGATTCTTCTATAACTACTTCGGAGTTCCCGCTTGAGGGAGCACCCTAGGTGCCTCCCGAAAATATTGCGTTGGGTTTTAGAGAAGGCAATCCACCGTGTTTTGTGGCAGCAAGGGATTTGTCCGCCCAGCCTGACCTATTCAACTTTCCAGCAGGGTTATTACCGATAAACTCGTTCTTATCTATTTTATTACTAGTAGAGTCGCTGTAGGCCCTTCCGTTGTCCCCAGTTTCGCTGCCAATATACCCATAGCCGACAAGCTTATTACAGACAAAGTCAGCACTAATAGACTCGTCCCTTATAGAATCTTCATCGATAAATACATTCGCGCCATACTCGCTACCGATGGAGTTATTTTCGACAGACTTGATCGATAACTTGATCTTTACAGCTTTATCGAGCGAGAAGGACATAAACGGTTGACTCCTTGATGGCTAGCTCAGCTACTACTAACTCTATAAACTGCGACCCTTACAGAAATTGATAGTGGATAACCTGATAAGTATTTAGAAATATTCTCAATGTAGACTACTTATATCACTATACATAGATGAGGGAGTTGATATAAGTTTATATATGGCGTTGTTGATGTTCAATTTGTCCTCCTTTGTCAGTGTATAGACGAAGGTTATTGCCGCTTACCTACAAGCTTCGGCAATAGAGACTCTCCTCACTAAAGCGTTAGATAGAAGTCTGTTAGTTCCTTACGATTCGCCAGTACCCGCTAATCTGGCATTCTGATAGTTGTCCAAAATACATTTATGGCAATAGTTGGCAAACCAGAAGCATTATTCGGGTGGAAAAAACTTACGACGTATGGAATCCAGTGATAGTGATTCGCTCCCCAGTCTCATTTTATTATTCTACTTAACGCGATTAAACTGAAGCTTTATTATATATTTAATCTATTAAGACATGTATGCGAAGAATTCTGCAAGTTAAAACCAGGGTTATAGATAAGTAAAATCACATGCCGTCTAGGCTTCTTATTTAGAATCATTGAGCAATAATATATATCCTTCACCTTAACTTATAAGAAAGCTTTAGCCGAGCAAGAGCTATTCGCGCGTTATTAGGTATGCTCGTAATCGAGAAGCACCCCTAAGTTATAGGTCGGATAGTAAATTGCGTTACTCCATGCGCATATTAGACTCGACTACTAAAAGTATAATTCTTATATCTCCTTTTCGATGTGAGCGCGTATTACCGTCCTATATTCCGAGCGGAGAAAGTTAAGAGATCTATACGACCTAGAATATTGTGTTTATCTTAGAAAGGTGATCATAGATTTCAAATCTCCAATCCTGTCGAGGGACTAACGCAGGGACATTTCCACATCCTCGTCCTCAATTCTTTTATAACTAGCAATCTATTATAACTGGCAATCCAGAGTAAGACTATCTTGATTTTTTAGTTGTCTCTAATAACATCTTTAGTGTACGTGTTTAAGTGTATTTACGCACGTAGCTATCTCTTATAAAGTAGGCCGTAAGTGATTTCAACCATTCCACATATATGCTCTCATGCTAATAAAGGGATAACTCAGTATATCTATATCCTAGTAATGCACAGAGTAAGACGATTCAGTATAGAGCGTATACTCCTAGCATTATCTACGTCTAACCGCTTAGAGACCATCTCCCTATAACTTTCATGTTCGCGCTCCGCGACCGGCTCTACAGTGCTCCTATATAGTCTCCTAGAATTATATTAGATATAGCACTAGGACTTATATATTGCAATAATATTCGGAATATTAAGTTGTTATATACTGAGCTTAGCTTAAATTAAAGCAAACATGTATCCACAAGGGATAATATTAAGTATAGACCTCAGTCCGATCCGCCGGCTTCTATAAGTTACCTAGGGCGTTTAATACAAACTAATTATTCAGTATCCCTCCGATTCTAATATCTCATTAGCGACGCCAATGTTAAGTAGATAGTAATCCTTTATATAAAGCGTTCGAGGTCGATAAGTGGTACCTAGGCTATAGGATGTAACAAGCTGTGGCGTATTAAGTAATTTTATAACAAGGAAGATTAGCCTATAGGCTGAGCTACCTATTAGGAAATAAGAGTGTGGATAACTGTCAGCCGTCAAAAGGCTGCTGCTGTACGCTGAGGAATTGTCTGATTGAGCGAACTGTCTATCTAAGAATAGGGGGTAGATGCAGGCTATATACTGTGCGTCACGTGCTCGCTTATCCCGGCCGACACACCCCCTCACACTGCTATCTGCACAGAAAGCAGAGTGGACTGTTGAATCTAGCTAATAGACGTGGAGTATCTTGAACGCTGTGATCCTCCTTGACTGTATGACTGCACCCCCTGAACGTCCGTTCGTTCGTTCCAAACGTGTGGGTGCTGAATGACGATGAATACACCCCTTGAACATTCGTTCGTTCTGAACGAGTGGGTGCTCTTGAATGTTCGCGCTGTCCCAGCGCTCGTAGCTCCAGCCGATGCCAGTAACTACTTCAATTGCGACTATCTATCGTAGTTCTTCTTGTCTGTATGCACCCCCTAAACGTAATTTTGCTGAACGTGTGGGTGCCTGAATGGTCGCGCTGTCCTAGCGCTTGCAGTTCCAGCTGTGCTGGTAACCACTCCAATTGCGACTGTGTTCTTGCCGCAGTAATCTTGATAATATATACACCCCTTAAACGTAGTTCCTTTACTGAACGTGTAGGTGCCTGAATTCTTGACGACGCGCTGTCCCAGCGCTTGCAGCCCCTGGCCTGTGCCAAGTAGCCACTCCAATTGCGACTGTGTTCTTGCCGCAGTAATCTTAATAATAACCTTCTTGATTTCAACCTCCTTGATGTAACCTCCTTGATATCTCCTCCCACTTATTAATCATACGGAAATTAGGTAATACTGGACAACCCGCAATAGTCACTTGACCGACACTCTGCTACTAAACATATAGCTCAGTATATTTTTACTTCCGATATAAGTTGAGGGATAGGTAGGTTGATGAGACGCGTTGAGGTTGACGACGTGAGAAGGTTGACTTCGTTAATAACGTGTCCGAAAGGGCAGAGGACGACGTTAACAACGAGTAAACGATGGCCGATAATGACGTTAACAACGAGTAAACGGCCGATACGTTAACAACGCGTTGGTATTCAGGCGCGTTAGCAGATTAACAACACGTTGGTTTTCAGGCGTGTTGGCAGAAGAAGCAATAAGCGCGTTGAACACGAAGTTCCGACGACTAACGCTTACTGGAGTTCAACCCTAATAGACGTGCGTAAGCCGGGCTCATAACTGTCAGCCGTCAAAAGGCTGCTGCTGTACGCTGAGGAATTGTCTGATTGAGCGAACTGTCTATCTAAGAATAGGGGGTAGATGCAGGCTATATACTGTGCGTCACGTGCTCGCTTATCCCGGCCGACAATAACTATTGTTGTTCTACCGAAGTACTGTAGACGACCTCCATAAAGGTGTTGGGGTAATAAGGCTGATATAGGAGCACGCGATTGAACAATCCTTGGCACACTGCTGTGCATTTCCAACTAGCCTGCAAAACAGCTGCGAAACTCCAACACTTATTCTTAAAGTAGCGATTCCACCGTCCGTTCCCACTGACGCTTTACCTGACAGCTCAGCCCCCGCTTTACACTGAACCATTTAGCTCGTTCCAGAGGAAGCGATGCCCGCCTCAGAGAAACTAACGCCGTCACGTGGACGGGCTTTTCTTGCAGACCCAAGACCCGACTAGTAGAAATGATACCTAGAGTTTGCATTTTGGTCAAGCAGTTACCTGTCCCCGACAGGGCGGCCAAATCACATATTAAGTCTATCTGAATACATAGTCCATGAAGCGGCAGTATTGCTCCTCCCAATTGTCTCCGACCCTTAAACTACATGCGCAGCGCACGGGCAAGCCACTAGCAGGGGGTTTCCCTAGGCGCCGACGCCACGCTTTAGCTGAGATACGAGGCTAATCAGGCTGAGGTTGCTACACAGTGTTGAGGATTATAAAAGACCTGCCCCCTCGCTGACGGAATGCAAAGGCCGCCATCCTTTGAAGACTCTAAGGAGCGTTCCTCATGATGAGATTGACTGGACTAAACACCTGCACCGAGATATCGTTCTTGCTCCGATGCCACGCGTCCTGCGACAGCTGTTCAACCGGTCTCAGTCGAATAGTAAAGCTAGTGTATTTGTTGTGTATCTCTTCTCATCTATATTAGCGCTGACCTTTCCAAGCAAGCTTCTCCGAGTGAGATACTCTAGGGCTTATAGGTTGTAGCTGAGGGCATTAACCCAGTCGTCGAGTACGTTGCTTGACTTCCGTCTACCGTATCATTTGTTCTACAGCACTAACCTGACTTTAGTATTATTGCCGTCTATGGCCTGAACGGCCATCCCGAGAAAACGTGGACGGCAGGCAATGGCGTCAACTGGCTTCGCCATCTCCTCCCCGATGATCTCCCGAGTGCCCAAATATTCAGCTGGGGTTATGATGCTAACACCTATAGCAGTTCTCGTGTCAGCTGCCAGTACCTCTACAATTATGCTAGATCTCTAGTGTCGGATCTTTGCTTGGAAAGATAGTTGACGAAGGTACAGAAGGCACAGGATCCGTTAGGCCGACGGCTAAGAGACTCGAGCAGACAAGCAAGCGCCCCATTATTTTCATCGCGCACAGCTTAGGCGGCATTATAGTGAAAAGCGTAAGGATCTTCAATCGCTCAAGTATCACCGACTTTACCAACTTATACAGGCGCTTATCCACTTGGATACCGCTCGGCAAGACGCTCTCGGAGAGCACCGATCCATTAAGCTATCCACGTACGGAATCATCTTCATAGGCACGCCCCATTAAGGCGGTAGCGGTGTAGCTCTCGGCAGACTTATGGTCAATATCGCGTCGGTGTTCGTGGCGGCGGATGATCGGCTACTTAGACACCTCGAGCGAGATTCCGAGTGGCTCCAACAACAGCTCGGACAGTATGGCCCCATCAGCGGGGACTTTGTGACGAAGTTTGCATTCGAGGAATATGCCACTCCTACGGTGTTGGGACAGTCTATTATAGTTAGCAATTGAGCATACTGCTACAGTAGCGTCCGCTGAAGCAAACAGGTTGTGCCGCGCGCGTCCGCAGTCGTTCTAGGAGCTGCCGATGCCGAGCCAATCGTTATACATGCGAATTATATATCCATGGTTAAATTCGGATCTAAATCGGATGACGGATACAGGAAGGTGTCTGGGCATCTAAGGGTAATGGCGGTAAGTGCGGGTGATGTTGTCGGCTCGCGGTGGGATACGGAAGGCAGGGTAGACGCAGGTACGCAGTCCTAAATTATTGAGAGCGCTGTAAGTAAAAAGAACAAGTGATAATCATAGACTATTTAGTAGCTCGAACTAATAAAGCTGTGGAGTCATTCGATGTAAACTTCAGTATTCCTGAGGTCTCAGAAATTGAGTATTTCGTCGGCAGAGACGAGCAACTGACACAAATTCATGAACGACTTAAGAATGGCGGCTCCCGTAAGACGGTTGTTTTGCATGGCCTCGGTGGAATGGGTAAAACTCAACTTGCACTGACATATACCAAGCGATATAGAGATGAGTATTCAGCCGTGCTTTGGCTGAACAGCAAGGATGGGGATACGCTGAAGCAAGGCTTTGTGAATGCTGCAAAGCGTATATTTCGCGACCATCCTTTTTTGATCTACTTCAAAGCCATCGTTGAGAGTGGCAACCTCGACGAAGCGGTGGATATAGTCAAGAGATAGCTGAGCAACTCCAAAAACAATCGATGGCTGCTTATTTACGACAATTACAATACGCTAAAGCTTCCGGGATGCCACGAGCCTGGAGCGTTCGACATTAAACCATTTCTGCTAGAGGGACATTAAGGAGCTGTGATAATCACAACAAGGTCGTCTCAGCTTAAGCTCGGCCATCTTATCCCTGTGAAAAAGCTTTAAAATATCAACCACAGTCTGGAGATCCTATCTTACACTTCAGGGCGACAAGGCTTAAATAAAGGTAAGTCGTATCATTTTATATCGTTTGCGTTACTAACACTACTCCTAGACCCTGGCGCTCGAGAGTTGGCCTGCGAACTGGACGGACTTCCACTTGCTCTTACCACAGCCGGTACCTATCTGTACCAGGTCTCGACAAGTTTTGCCAACTATCTTCACCTCTATAAGGAATTATAGCCGCAACTCCAGCTGAAGACTCCGCAAGTGCTTTCCTACGAAGATCGGGCCCTGTACTCTACGTGGCAACTTTCGCTAGATCACGTAAGACGGAAGAACGAGCTTATAGTAAAGCTTCTTTAGCTGTGGGCGTACTTCGACAACCAGGACGTCTGGCTCGAGCTCCTGCAGGAGTGTAACGAATGGGGCCCCGAATGGTTTTCGAGATTAACTCAAGACCAGCTCAGCTTCGACGATGCCGTAAGAGTACTCTGCGATCACGCCCTTCTTGAGCCGGATGGCATTTCGGCGAACGAAAGTGGAGAGTCAATGGGATATAGCATGCATAGCTGCGTGCACTCATGGACGATCCATGTACTGAACCGAGAGTAGGACTTAGATATAGCTGAGTTAGCGCTGAGTTGTGTAGGCTGGTATGTTCGCACTAATAGTCGTCGTGAATACTGGATCGTACATCAGCGGCTAATTCGGCATGCTAACCGATGCCGGCACCTTATTAGCAGCCAGTTAGTTAATGTGGGTAGCGATGTATCGGCCTCTAATGCAATACTCGGCCTAGGTAACCTCTACAGCGATCTAGGTAAGCTAGGTGAGGTAGAGAAGATATATATACGAGCACTAGCAGGGTATGAGAAGGCACTCGGTCCGGAGCATACATCGACACTTTACACGGTTAACAACCTAGGCCTCCTCTACGCGGGTCAAGGCAAGCTGGCCGAGGCAGAGAAGATGTATATACGAGCACTAGTAGGGTCTGAGAAGGCACTCGGTCCAGAGCATACATTGACACTTTACACGGTGAACCACCTAGGCAGCCTCTATAGGGATTAAGACAAGCTGGCCGAGGCAGAGAAGATGTATATACGGGCACTAGCAGGAAAAGAGAAGGCACTCGGTCCGGAGCATACATCGACACTTGACACGGTCAACAACCTAGGCAACCTCTACGCGGGTCAAGGTAAGCTGGCCGAGGCAGAGAAGATGTATATGCGAGCACTAGTAGGGTCTGAGAAGGCACTCGGTCCAGAGCATACATCGACACTTGGCACAGTCAACAACCTAGGCCTCCTCTACGCGGGTCAAGGCAAGCTGGCTGAGGCAGAGAAGATGTATATGCGAGCACTAGTAGGGTCTGAGAAGGCACTCGGTCCAGAGCATACATCGACACTTGACACGGTCAACAACCTAGGCAGCCTCTACAGGGATTAAGGTTAGCTGGCTGAGGTAGAGGAGATGTATATGCAAGCACTAGCAGGAAAAGAGAAGGCACTCGGTCCGGAGCATACATCGATACTTAATACGGTCAAGAACCTAGGTAGCCTCTACGCGGATCAAGGCAAGCTGGCTGAGGCAGAAAAGATATATTCGCAAGCCTTAGCTGGGTTTCAGAATGCTATAGGGCCTTCTCATGAAATTGTAAAAATGTCCAGGAGTCACTTCGAGCTTTATATAGCTCTCAAGGTATGATCAGTTAGCAGGGTATACTCTCCGGCCAAGGCTCGGTATATCTAATTCATGAAACTAGTGGCAGCCGACAACAACATATATACCGCATAGTAGGCCCCATAGTATTGAACCGTAAAAATGCAGCATCCATAAAGCGAATCAAGCAACTCACCTACGAGTACTACGTATCTACAAGTTGAAGCAGCAAGAAGATTCAGTTATCTCCCGGCTCACATGCCAACCGAACTGGCGAAGGTATGGCGAATTACTGAAATGGGCAAAGAATGGTCCCAAGAAACACTGCGGTCGGCGCGGCAGTGTCTGAGAATTCGAACATCAAAGGATACTTCGATGAGATATGACGATGATGCGTACTTCAGCATAGCGGGAATGCCAGCGTCTTGGGAGCTCATTTCGAATTCCAACCCGACAGTAATGCCCTCCGCATGCCAGCACAAGGGAACCCAGTATACCGAGGGTTAGTTCTGGCCCCTGCTCAACGCCAGCGTTGTTTTTGCGTTGGTGTTTCCTTTGCGCCTGCGTCGCTCACCCTCCTAGGAGCCCGCCCAGCATCCGCGTTGCGCCAACGTCTTTCGTACGCCAGCGTGATGAAGGCGCCGGCGTTCTGGGAGCCCGTTTCGCGCCCTCTCGACCAGGGTGGTTGATAAACCGACCGACCAAACGAAGGCCTCGCCGTCGGTCTGTTTGAAAGAAATTGACCTCGCTGTCGGTCTGTTTGAGGCGGTTTGCAAACGGTCTAGACGGTCGGGATCATTCAAACGGTTTGGACTGTTTGGCGTCCGTTTGCAAACAGTTTGAAAGGTTCATGATGTATGACGTAAGAAGGTCTTGGAGGAGTGGCAAGAGGTGTTGCAAATACCGCAATTGCTAGACAGACAGGCCTGCTAGCATCTTCAATAATCCAATGAGGTGATCTGAATGATGCCCTGAGTACTCCAAGACTTTAGACACTCGCCTGATTGTACTGTACATGCTCTTATCCTGTTCCGCTCGTCGGTAACGACTCCTCCAGCCTTACTGAAAGCTCTTTCACACTCTGCAAACATCGCCGGTATACCAAGAAGGTCAAATGCTAGTCGAGAGAGTGTTGGATAACCCTCTTTATGACTCCTCCACCATAGTAGTGGGTCAAATACGAGTTCGCAAGGTAGGGAGAGGTATCGATCAAGTTCATCGGCAAGGCGCGATTGAGGCTGGAAGTCGAGGAATTGATCAAACGGAGACTTCTCTTTTAGGGTGACAATTTCAACTGGTACTGGACTGTTCTCTTTGTATTCATCCCATAGCTTCCTCATGCTTCTTTCTGCATCCTGAATCCATAGTGGACGACTCTCCCATTTAGTCTTAAAGTACTCCATCTTAAAACGAGGGTGTAGGATTACTGCTGCACGGTAAGCAGGCGTGGCATCTGTCAGTTTATAATACTTATTTAGCACTGCCCAAGCCTGATTTATCGAGGTCTTAAAGTGCTCCCTTCGCTGTGCAGCAGCGTTATCGTCATCTCCCTCACTCTCGTTATCTTCAGTATCCTCAAGTTGTAGACGAGTACGGTAATCCTCCAGCTTCTCCAGTAAGAAGTCCATCGTAGTAATCACCTCCCAGAGTGCTCCATGAGACCCTGTAGTGGCGTTGCCTTCAAGACGTTTTGTAGCAAACTTGAGAGGTTGTAGGACTTCGAGGAATTGCGAGAGATCGGCCCAATCGTCAGGTCTTAGCACGTCCTTAACGAGTGTTGACTCTGGATCGGTTTGAATCTGATCAAGGACATAGAGATCGACAGCATTGCGGAGTTGTAAAGCACGTTCAATCATAAACTCTGCTGAATTCCACCGCACGCCTCCATCAACTGCAGCTTCATAAAGCCTTTCCGGGCCACCTTCTTGACTAGCCTCAGCTTGTTTTGTCTTAAATAGCTCTCGCCGCTGAGGAGTTCTATTAATATGAACGCAGATATTGTGTAATCTTCCAATAGGCCATCTCTTCCGCCAGAGCTCCAGTTCACTCTGCTCGCTAGCACCGGCAAGACTCTTTTCAAAGCTGCTAAGGCGTTTACCATACAGGAAGCCTTTAGCAACAAGATTAATGATATGACCAGCACAGCGAAGACGCCGCTGCTTGACGTCAAACCCAAATCTTCGTCCAAGCTCTGCTAAGCAGGTATCATTATTCTCTGCGTTGTCTGTAGTAAAGAATCCAAGCTTTTCGCTGATACCGTAGTCTTCAATGACTTCACTGATTACCGCCGCGATATTCTCTCCGCTGTGGGCACCGTGGATTTGAGGAAGGCTAAGGAGAGGTACTTTGAGGAAGCCGTCATTATCTTGTAAGACATTAGCAGATAATGTACAAGATTAAGCTGACTTACCAATGAAGTGAGCGATTATTCCAATAAGCGGTAGATTATTACCGGAGGTCCAGAGGTCAAATGATAAGTTGATCTTCGCATCGGTTGCAACGAGTACCTCCCGGACATCCTTCTTCTTCTCATTAAAGAGGTCTTGAATCCAATAAGATACACTTGTGTGGCTCTGTGGAAGCACCGGCTTAATAAGTGGATTTGCCAGCACCAGCAGCTTGTGAAGATTGGTACTAGATGCCTGACGGAAGGTAATATCATCACGGATAATCCACTCCAGGACGGTTCGTTTGAAACGCTTCGTACTAAACGGGGTGATAAGTGTGGACTCCTTAGCAGCAGACCTCCGGATATGGTCGATAAGTAACTGCGACGAGTCTTCTCGCCGCAAGCGGACGTCGTCAACACTAGGATGCTGTCTCTTCATATGAGCAGCAGCATGTGCAGTACCTTTAGCACTATAGATGTGTGCTCTGGCCGTATTGGAAACCCTCGCTTGGTGACAGAGTTTGCACGCCCACCAGCGGCTGCTGTCAGAAGCCTTTATTAACTCATACCCATGCTCCCAGGTCCAGCTGGAACGCGACTTCTTGGATAGCGGTGTCTTCTCAAAGCCTGGGAGACGCGTAAGATCTAGTCCTGGGCCATCATTGATAGAACTGTTGATAGATGGAGACAATGAAGAGGGGGGGTCTTGGCTGAAGGTGGAAGGTACAGCGAGGTCGTCTGGAGCACTGCTTAGCGCCGACGATATCACAGATTCAGACATTACAGAGGCGACAGCGAGGTTGAACAAGCTTCAGGTAACTCCAGAGAGGTTGTTACTTCTATCTAACTAACTATTACTAGTCTAATTACCACCAACGCCACCACTCCTCCTCACCGCCAACGCCTCATTCAAACCATCCAAACGGTCCAAACCGTTTGGATAATCTTCGTCGGTCTGTTTGGATGGAGACAACGTCGCTGTCGGTCGGTCTATTCAAACGGTTTGAATCAAACGGTTTGAATTGGTCGGTTTATCAACCACCCTGCTCGACGCTAGCGCTTGCCTATGTCGGCGCTACTCACATACCAGCGCCTTTTAAGGGTCCATTTTGGCTCTTTGCAACACCGCGTCTCAATTAGCCGACATCGACTTGGCGCGACTCCATCCTTTGCTCCAACCGTCTCGGCATACTGCTCGAGGATATCCGCATCGCAGTCCCAAATGTACAAGTGCTTTCATGGTCATCAGGCCGTTTGGCCAAGGCAGCCGCCCAAACATGCCAGTATCCTTTGTCCCAGTTGTTGACGTCTTGACCCAGGGCCCACTCCATGTGCTGAATAGGACGATTCATGTCTTGGCTTTTGGTTTCGCCGTCTGAAGCTTGTTAAAGGTGTCCAATTTACTAGGTTCCGGAAACGGGCCCCGCCCCAGTTGCGCTTGTTCTTGGCCGTGGGCCCTGACAGTGGCCGCGGATGGATACATGCCTTGTTAGCTTGTGGCAGAATTGGAGTAAGCATGAAAAGTCGGTTGGTGAATTGTGTGGAAATTTTTAATTTTGCGACTCCGTGATCGTCTCATAGCTGGTATTCGCGGCCTTTGCCAATTGCTTGACAGACTCGACGTAAGTAGAGTCTGAAGATTGATGATGCAGCTAGTTTCGGAGATAGGCAGAGTCTGGCATTGCTCCGGCCGCCGACGCAAACTATGCAAGACCTCATTCGGACGTAGACACGCATCTAGAGGACGACAAGATCAAGGTTGGATGGATAGTAGATAGCTGTAATAAAATGAATTGCACGTATACGATCCCGGAAAGCGATCGCGGCGTAAAACATAAAAATTTAGGGGACTGCCACTCGTTGACTCTTGGGGCGAAGCCGCCACAAGTAGATGAGCGCAGGTAGCGCGCATTCTGACGAAACACCTATTTTTAGTTACCTTCTCTCACTTCCAAGAGCAATCCAGAGATGAAGACGAGGCAAGATGACATTAGCTGCTGAGTCCGACGACACACTGCCGTGGCGCGACGTGAACCGCGCGACTGAGCAGGGACATTCATGATCCGTCGCAAGATGGAGGATAGTCTAGCAAGGCGTACCGATGGCCCTGGATATCGTCCGCCGGAAACGGTGTTGAAGCCTTCCAAAAACGGAGGCTGCATCGCCCTTTGATTGTTCTAAGTAGTTCTGCCTCGAATCAGATATGGACGTAATTATTCTGCTCTTCCGCAGGTTCTGGTACACGTTGTGGAACATGTCTTCCTGAAGACTTCGTTGTGCAGCTACTCCACTTACTCCGCTCGGATTTCTCCTGTCCCACTATAGCGACAGAGAATCCGACACAATTGGATTCTGCAGCCAACCTTCGCCAAATAAAACCAAAGCCGACTTAGACCCTTTTGCTACGGATGTCGCAAATATTGAAATGCTCATGCTGAACAATTTAGCGATCACGTCCCCCACATCGTCAACGGGCCTAGAAGTACATAAAAGCCCATGATCTCTAAGATCTTACGGATAAACGCTAGCTCATCTGCGTGAAACTACGTAAAAGTGTTCAAGACGGACATGGTTCACATATTCACGATGTGTAAAATACTCAGCGAACATCTGCACCTATTGGAGCATTCGTAGTTGTATTTAAAACGCATCTTTGCTATAGATCTCGAGAAGCGCTGCTCAATTTGTTCACACACGATGATTTGAAAGATCACTCAGACTTGAACTAGTAGAACACGCGGTGTACCCTAGCCGCATGATTCTTAAAGTGGTTCAAGCCCTCTAGCTTCTCCGAGCAGTTAGGATGCCTACACTCGAATTCCTGATCAAACAGTCCCTGCTTGATATGGATTTTGAGATGCTTCTGGACGGTGCATTTCCGCGCAAATGGACGCAATCGTTCGGCCTTCGACAGCTGGTCATTACCTATACAGACAAGGCAGACCTGATCCGCAAACACCGTCGGGTACGGACTCTGAATGGCATCGTCGTTCTCAGCTGTAACTGCTGTAATCACCTGCGTTCTGACTTGATCTTCCTGAATACCTGAATTCTCGTTGGAGCCTTCAATGAAAGATCTCTGCCGCTTCCGAGCTCCGTTATCGCCGGAATCAGTCGAAATGCGCTTCGTGCCGAACGCGCCTTTAGCTTTACCAGGCTGACCATCTTCGAGTCGAACAGGAGCATTTTCTGTCGAGGCTTTGTGTCGTCGGCTTTCCTGTTGGTGGCAGAGGTTGACAAGATTGCGAATGAATCTAGCCCGAAGCTCTATAGCGTGGGCCTCGTCAAGCTCGTCTAACGGCTGGGACAATAATCTTACAATGGTAGCGCGCTCGTGGAGTTCATATTGTACGATTGCTCGAGTGATTTCCGGCGTGGCCGTTCCATTCAGCTGCTTATCTATCTTAATCGTGTCGATGGAATCGTGAAAGTCTAGGATGGCTTGATCCAGTCGCTGTCTCCGCAATCTATTTATGAGGTTGTTGATCTTGCGCTTGATCTCTTCATATCGAATGTGTGGACGCAACCCCCTAGCAGCGTCAATAGGGTAATATCCTCGATCAGCGATCTCCTTCTTGCAAAGTTCTCGTTTTTCGCGAAGCCTTACAAGCTTCGGGTGCATGTTCACCTGACGCTTCTGCTTTTCATTGAGCTTTGTGGGCGCCCGCTCGTCTCGTGACAGTCCCATCCGTGCAACGGATCGCACAAGGAGATCTTGTGATAGAGTTCCAAAATAAATCGACTGGAAATCGCGCTCAATGAGATCGGGCATGTAAAACTGTTCGTAAGTGCTACCGTGATGGCCCATAGTCTGGTTTCGCTCCTCCGGAGTTAGAACGCCTAGCAGAGTTTCAGTCATTAACAGAGATAGATCCAAGGAATGGAGATACTTTCAAGGGGGAGCAGCTCCGGGGGAGACCTTACTGTTTATGTTTCTACCAGATGCCCGTCGAACCTGGTAGAGTTCAAGTAGATGTTCGAAACCGGCAAGACGACCCAACCGAACAAAATAGTCGCGATATTTGTGATATGGGAGAGCTCTGCTGTCGGATACCCGGATACCGTCAGGTGTTTTTTCAACGTTACGGAAGACAAGCTGTTTCTCTGTCTCCTCCTTGAATCGCAATCGAAGCACATCCCGTTGTGGCGGGATTTGCAGATCAAAAATCTCTTTAGCGGAAGTGAACTTCCTTCTGAAAGCATCATCTGCGAGGGCTATGCTCATGATATGCGAAACAATGCAGAAAGCAGGTATACTTTCAAGCCGAAATATGAACTTTTTCCTATTTTATGACTTGAGTCAGTGAATGTGTACTATTAGACAAGGTTACTGGTTTTACTAACCGTCTGCCTTTTCCCCCAGAATTCTTGATGTGTACCAAGTTCACCATCGCGACGGTTGTGGTGCGGCTGGAATCCTTCACGTCGCGAACCTTCATTATTAAGATATGCTCGTACGATAGCGCTTTGTTACTGCCCTTCGCACTGCTGCTTTCAACAAGTGCCCCTGGTCTTATAGTTGTCAAGGCGCTGAGGAGGAGCAGCAGCGATATCTCTACTCGCAGCCGACCGTGGAGGGCCTTAGTATCCTCAGCCTAGTACGCACGAATCACGACGTAAAGGTCTTGGACGTACATAGCGAGCTTGTCCTTTTCTAAAGTGTCCAGTTTATACTTCGGCGTTAGATACGTAGGGATCCACTGCTAGCAGTCAGTAATTATCTTCCGGCAGAAAGGATATATAGGCTTATCTACGTCTCTAATGTCAAGCTCTACTCCGTTATCCATACTGTGACCCGCCAGATCTATATATACACAGCTAATCTGTTTCTAGTAAGCCTTAATTGAGCTCTCTTTCTTGATTCGGAATGATTTGACGCGCTATTCAAGGTATATTTTAATCGTCTCCGCTTCGCATGTAGAAAGAGTTTTATTCAGATTGGCTTTGATCTTCTGACAGAAACTTGATAGAAATTATTAGCAGTGAAAACTAATGAGGTTATGTCCTGCGTAACTTGCTCTTGCCAGTGCTCAACCTCTCTTCTGATGAGTTTTTTCGACCAGTCACTCCGTCTCGACTTGGCCCGTCCCAACCCCTTATGATGAGCAATCCTCTTCAGTAGGTAGTCGCCCTTAGGATCGGAGTCCAACCCCACGTCTGAGTCCGAGTATGAGTCCGACCCGGAATCTGACTTTAAGAGACTTGCTACCTCTAAGTCTGGGTCTACGTCTGTAAAGGTCTCACTATTAGAGATATAAGTGATACATCGACGTAGAGGCTTTATAGTTTCATCTTCGATTGACTAAGCCCTTTAACGACGTGGCCAGGAGGGCATTTTGTTTGTTCGTCGTCTGGTACGGATTGGAGGCGCTGGAGCAACTGCCATCGAGCCAGGAGAAGACTTAATTGACCTCTAGAATACCCTTCGCGGAAAGAGAACGACTAAAGGAGCGGTGAAACCTGTGATCAAGGATAAGCAGCGAGAGTGAGGGGAAGAGTGGACGGGTAATGTTCCTCGAGAACATACGCTCCCTCAGTGAGAAAATTTGGATATACTGAAGAGCTTGCGCCAGGTAGAACGTGGGACGATGGGCAACCGGTCCTTTTAAATGGTAATAGCTGCCGCCGTGACCTGTAGGGAGGCCACCAGGCTTTTGCTTTGACCGTCATTGTGCTCATCTTGCCTATCGTGCTTATAGCTTCTTGGAAAAGCTGTCAACATCTCATTGGGCGCTCTTCGTCTTTGGTTGGCACTTTCCGGCGGCTAGGATGACCTGTCACAGCAGGGATCGAAGGTAGAAGGCGAGTGGGATTTAGCTTAGGCGAGCGCCGCAGCCGCAGTGCTTAAGCTCTAGGGTCCCTGTTCTTCCAGCGAAGGGTGACGGGTGCAAATGCATCCCAAATCGGCCGCCAATACTACCATTTCAGGACGCATTTTCACCATCTCCTAGATACTAGTAGTAATATATATAGAACTTTCCTCTTCTTAGCCTTCTATCCTTAAGGGGATTATGTACCTTATAGGGTATATAGTATATACTACTTCTCCTCTAGTAATAGTAGCTATAAGGGCCTTTAGTAATTCGAAATCTACTATTTAGGACTATATAAACTGCCCTTATACCTAATCTAGGTAAGGATTATATTCTATTAGCTATAGGTATCTAAAGGCCATTAGGTACCCCTTTATATTAGCTGCTCTAAATATATAACTCGCTATAACCTCAATGCTATTATAGTCTCTTATCTTGTATTTAAGGGTAATAAGGCTATAAGTAAGTAACTTATTACTATTAATAGTCCTAGTATTAAGCTAGGTAGTATAATTCTCTTTTACCCCTAGTTCTTTTACTAATATCTAAGAGATTAAACTAATATCCGTACTAGAATCTACAAGTGCTTCTATAGATCTTATACCTATAGGCGTCTTTATCTTAATAAGGGCTATTATCCTCTACGCTAGGGGTTTACTATTATTAGCCTTATCTAGCCTTACTAAGGTAAGGAGTATATCTTTCTTAGATTGCATAGTAGTAGCGCTACTTCCTTATAACTTCTTATTACCTTAACTAGATCTTAGTTTCTTAGACTTAGGGTAAGAACTTATATAATACCTATATTACTTATAGTTAAAATATTAAATTTTACTAAGATCTATACACCTAGAAGATTTATCTTTACAGCGATTATCCGCTAAGTTACTTCTATAGTGTTAGAAGCGATAATAACTTTTCTTTAAGTCTTTATTATAATCTTTTTCTTTATTCTTCTTACCTTCTTTCTTACTATAACTTCTTAAATAATTATTACTTAGATTATTATTACTCTAGTATTAGTCCGCTAGTACTCCTCTCTTCTAGTTATAGAGACTTTCCTCTACTTTAATAGCTAGGGAGATTAGGCCTAACTAGGTAGAAGATAAGATTTAGAACTATAGTAGGCCCCTATAAATCTCTAGACGCAACTTTATATAGAGAAAGTTAATATAAGAATATTTATCCTCTATAGGTATCTTTAATTTAGACTCTAATTAATTAATATAAAATATAAAGGACTTAACTATCTATTACCCCCTCTATAAGGTATTATAGTACTATTTACTTATAAGTTACTCTTAATTAACTAGATCTTAGATAATATCTAGAAGATATTTCTTAAATTCTTTCTATAAGGAGTTATCCTTACTAACTTCGTGCTCCTATTACTACTACAACTTTATAGGTTCTCTATATAGATACTATATAGTATATATAATATATATGGTATTATTCATTTCTCCTATAGTATAAAAACTTATCTTATACTCCTATATAAACTTAGTATATTCTATAACATTTTAACCGTAATAATTATCTAGATCCTTAACCTTTAGTTTTAAGATTAAGCTAGTATAGTATCACTTTAGACTTAAGATAATGCTATTATTATCTAAAGGTTTATCTTCCTCTCCTAGATTATTACCTAGTAGTTTACTAGTACTATCTAATTAATACTTTAGTTAATTATTATACTCTTAAAGTATCTTTAGTCTTAGTTATTTATCTAATAATTCCCTCTTCCTTTCTTCCTCCTAGATCTAGGTATTAATATCTTCCTCACCCTACTCCTTAGTAGGGGTACCCTTTAGGTAAGGCTCTTATATCTTATTAATAGTACTATAATTATCTAATATAGTAAAATTATTTAATATACTAGATAAGGTATAGGATAAAGGTTCGTTCTAAAGATATAGAGGTTTAGATAGAAATTTCTCTTTTAGTATATAGTATAGTTATATTGCCTTCGCGCTAATATACTACTAAGTAGGTAGAGTAATTAGAATTATAACGGCTGTATACAGCACTAAGGTAGGTTATTAGTAAATAAATATATCTAGCTAGTAGTATATATAAGAGTTACTATCTATTTAGCTACGCTATAGAAATAGCTTATAATAGTATTTATTTAAGAACTAATTACTAAGGAAGAATTTCTTAGTAAGTAAGTATTACGGTGTTGGCCTAGATTATCTATATACCGTTAGGGCTCGCCCAGGTTATAAGGGTCTTTTGATCGTTAGATAGCTTTATTTATTAAACACTTTACACCCACGTCTGTTTCTTAATATTTAGTAGCTAAGCCTGCTATAGAAGTACCTCTTTAATTACCTTCTATACCTTTAGATCTAGCTATACTAGTCTATCGTCTAATTCTATCAGATTTAATACTAGTATAGCACCTTTAACGCTATAGATCTATCTATATATTACAACCGCTATACTCTCTATAACTATATACTATAGCCCTCTATTTTTACTGTGCGACCTTCGCAGCATTCTCTATAGCTTCTATAGTATCTATTATATCGCTAATATTAAGCCTGTTAATATTGCGACCGTGGGACTTATTACCACCTTACCGCTGCTATTCTAACGTCTAATACCAATATAGATCCGTTATATACTATTATTAATAGATCTATCCTATAAGGCAACTGCCCTACTAAGTACTTCTAACTTATCTCACTGAGAAGGACCAACCTAAACAGCGAGGCCACTTGGGTATAAATACACCGTCTTGACCACCTTACTAAGCCTGCAAGTCACCTTATATCCAGCCTATCTGGCCTATCTACACCTCTGCTTATACGGTTAACTATCCTACTTAGCTAGTAATTATAGTAATTTATTAACTCAGGTTATCCTATAACTTAGGCTAGCAGCTATATAGACTAAGACCTTCTTACCAAATTCACTGCAATCTATCCTCGTCCTATAGACTTATAGCAGCTATTAACATAATATACTATATATTCTAATAGTACTAAGCCTACTGGTAATATTAAAGCCTATCCTATTAACTAGACAGACTGATAGAAATTCACTAGTGCTCTTAGCTGTTTCAACAATCAGTTTAAAAATTAAATATCCCACCTTAAAGGACGAGCAGACTCGCCCCAGCGTTATTCGCGTATAGGTTTAGATAGCTAGCTAAATTAAGGGTATCGATCCCGAGCAAACAGCAAGGCGTCCACCAGTTACACGCTATCGCCATCTCCTTTACCCACCCCTACTCTCTTAGACATTCATTTATTAGTTGAGGATATAGCTAACAACAACAGACAGCTGGGTAATAGTAATACTAACTAAGATGCCCTTACTACCGAGGAGATGTTTTGTCAGCTTATAGAAAGCAATAGAGTACTCATTAAAAGCAACTATACTCTCACTAGTTAGGTTATTATATTAGAAGAACGCAATAGTAATAATCCTAGTAGGAACAATATAAATCACCGCATGCTACTAGACAGCTAGTAAGGCTATAAGTATACTCTATTAGACGTTGCAATTATAGATAACTGCTGGTATACTGATGACTTAGGTTATTTTAATCCTAACGCTTTAGATTAGGATGAGATCACCTTTTTAGACAAGGATATCTATTACCACTCGGTCTACCTCTTCACGGAGCAAGTAAGGGACCTTATAGCTATTAAAGGAGCTACTATAGTGCGTCTTAATCTATCGTCCTACCTTTATAGTACTACTATAGCTTAGTACACTGAAGAATTGACGTTATTAGAAAGGACTAGGCTTTGTAACAATGTCGATGGGGTTAATATATAGTGCTAGGCCCTGGAGAACCGGTTTAAGGAGCCTGTCTCACTAGTATTTAACCGCTTAGCCAAGGAGAAATATACTATTACTAATGCTCGCAACCGGCGAGAACCTTTATCCTTTATACAAGCTATTATCTAGTATACTAAGGTAGCTGGGTTTACCTAAATGCACCAGCAACTGACCTGGGCCTTTAATACCATCGACGATAAACTTTAAATTATAATTAATAAGCCAGATAAAGCAACTAAGGTGCCAAAGTTTATTGAGCACCTTAATGCAAAGAAGACTATATAGTTCAGTATAGCTAGGAAGGCTTCTCAGCGAGCTGGATATAATATAGGTTATTAGTTACAACCTTAGTATCCTAATAATTAGTATCAGCAACCCTAAGGTAATTCCTTTTAACCTTACACTTCTTAGCGGCTATAGCCCTAGTAGCCTTTTATTTAGTCGTTTAACAATCTAAATCAGTTTAGTACTCACACTAGCAATTAGAATTATAACTAGTACAACCGGTTAGCCACTTAGTAGCAACTAGCAAATAGAAGCGCTCGCTATTAGTTACTAGTAGCGCAACTATTGAGGCCGTCGATTCCTCTAGCCACTTAGCTAAACGCTATAAACTAGTAGAATAATACTAGTAGGCAGAACCGCCCGTGGCAAGGGTATAACAATTACAATAGACTAAGGTAGTTAGGATAGTACTATAGGTAAGGATAAGATAGCTAAGGTTCTCAATCTGGTTAATATAATTAGCCATAGGCTACTTATTAGGCTAAAGCCGAGTCGGCGCTAGAGGACGGTGGATTCTTCTACTTCTATAATTCGGCTTTTAAGTAGCCGGTAGAGCAAGACGAGCTGGCTTACAACGTCTTATATAATAAGCTATATTAGGATACTACCTAACCTAATATATAGGATAAATCTAAATAATAAGGTAATACGGTCTATTATCACTATATCTAGATTAACGACCAGCTATAGACTACTACTCTATCTACCACAGCTGAATATATTCGCTATAAATAAACCTTTCTATTGAGAAATCAAGTGTATAAGCATCTATAATCTAGAGTTTATCGCAATACGCTGCGGCCTATAGAGCTGGCCACCTCTTATACCTCAGTAGAAACTGATATTATTAAAGTCTATACCACTAACGTCTCACTCGAGGCTATTAATACCAAAGCCCCTCTTGCCTGCTCTAGCCGGTTACCGACTTAGGCTAAAGGATACGGCTTTTATAGTTAGAAATACGCTACTATATAAGTTAGGATAGTAGTAGGTAGTCTAGTAAAAGAGATATATATAGATACTAGCTATATAATGTCCTTAATAGATCGGTCATTCATGCGATAGCTCTACCTAAGCGCTATACTATATATTTAATAACTCACTAAGGAATCTATTACTATACACGGCATTAGCTCGGATAGACACCTATATAACTAGTACCTTATTACGGACCTTTTCATCCCAGGCACCACAGCTAGTAGTTAAAAGGCCACTACCATCCTATAATACAAGTTATATCTTATAGATAACCTAAAGGCCGGGCTGCTGCTTAGTATTAACGTCCTAGGTCCCAAACGCTACAGCGTGGATTTAGGATCTAAGCACCTCACTTTACTAATATATTAAAATATTAAGTTCCCATTGAGATTAATACAAAAGGGACTCGCATTAAGCGACACGTTGTCACCGCCAATCTTATCACTATTGCTTCGCAGTTAGAAGCACGCTTACCTATTAAAGTCTAAGGCAGGACGGCCTTACCGGATAGAGAATTTGACTTTATCCCAACGTATAAAAGTTGACATAACCTACTAGGTGTTTATAATTACATAGTGGATGCCCACTTATCCTTTGTCTAAGTACGCAACTACGGCTTATAGCCAGTCACCTTATCCTAAGGAATAAAGCTAGGTAAGGTTATTAAGCATAAAGAAGAGTACTACCACTTGATTGATATCATTGAAAAGGATAATACTACACTACTTGCGATATAGAGCCCTAAGACAGCGGGACCGCTAACTAAGTTACTTTATAATGCTAAGAAGCTCTTGCGACCTAACGCTATACCCTCGTCAGTATAACTATATAAGTACTATCTACTAGGTTGCTACTCTCCTGCGGAAGTTACATCCCTAGACGGCTATACTATCTATAGCTACCCTAAGACGGTGTAACGACTTATACTCGTCACCTAAGCTTATCCTCACCTATAGGTTAATTATAGGGAAATAGTAGATCTGCCCGAGTTAGACTGGCTAGAAATACCCTTAATTACTAGTGCGCAGCCTAAGGCGTGTAAGGTATATCCGCTTAGTGTGTATGATTAGGAGTTCGTTGATAAGGAGTATAACAAGTTATACGCTTAGGGTAAGATAGAATAGAGTTCAGGAGGTACGCTATTTAGGTATCTGGTCTTTGTGATCTAGCGTAATATTACTGCTCTAGATGGATCAGTTGTCTATAAAGGTTGGGTTATTGTTGATATCCGTGGACTAAACAGAATTACTTAGACTGATTTATACCTACTGCCCTTATAGTCAGATATTACAGCCTATATTAAAAACTATACCTACCTAAGTATTATAGATACAACTAGGTTCTTCTATTAGTTTCGCATTAAGGAGTATAATAGATATAAGATAATAGTTGTATTCCACTGAGGCCAAGAGCAATTTAACGTCGCTATTATAGGTTTTAAGAACTCATCACTATATATCCAGCGCTAGGTAGATTGGTTGCTTAGGCCTTTTCAAGCCTTTACTAGAGGATATATAGACGACTTAGTTATCTCTTCTAAGACATTGTAGGACTATATTAAGCACCTTTATATAGTCTTTAAGCTACTCGATGACAAACGCTTTAGTCTTAGTCCTACTAAATATTACTTAGGCTATCTATCAGTCACCCTACTTGGCTAATAGGTTGATTGCTTTGGGCTTACCACTTTAGAGGAGAAGCTACAAGTAATTACTACTCTAAGCTTTCCGACAACGTTAAAAGACCTAGAATAGTATATTAGTGTTACTAGCTAGCTACACAAATATATACTATACTATACCTAAGTCTCTAAACTACTATAGAGGCGCAAAACAGTACTACTAGGCCACTCACCAACAGACAGCGGCAATGCATATAAGTCCTATACAGCCTAGATACTTATTAAGTCACTATCCGCTACTGAAATCAACGCCTTCAATATATTATAGAAGCTATTTAGCCGTCCTAGTTAGCTAGCCTACTATAACTCTAAGCGCCCGCTCTATATTAACAGTAAATGACCTAATCTACCCACCTTTGCCTAATATTAACATTTACCACCTATAATAAGATTATTAGCCTCGATCCACCTTTAACGTCCTTAATCCACCCGGATTCGGCTGTTATTATATAAGGGAGGAGGTGGCGTAAACCTAATCTAGCGGCTAATAAGATAGTAGACCGCTAAAGGTGTAGAAGGTGTAGAAGACGGCGTATATTAAAGGGTCTAATAATATACTAGAATGCCAAGAAACTCGTGATATTTGCCATAGCATTAATATAGAAGTTCTAGATAACTAATAGAGTAAATCACGCCTTTCCTCACCGTTACTACTTCTTAATTAGTAATATATAGCTATCGTCGTTAGCGTGCTGTTTCTCCTTAAGAAGACGTCCTTGTTTTAACCTCTATATAGCTGCTAGCGGTAGAGTATTGCCTGTTGCTGCTGCTACTTCTTTGTCCAATTCTTTGTGATATAAAAGCTCTATAGGAGAAGAAGAAGAAGAAGAAGAAGAAGAAGAAGAAGAAGAAGAAGAAGAAGAAGTAGAAGAAGAAGAAGAAGAAGCACGGTGCTGATTGTCCTAATTGTCCTAATCGTCCTGATTGTCCTAATCGTCCTAATTGTCCTCATTCTAATCTCCCTTATCTATATACCCTTATTCAGCCTCTACTACTATAATATACTAATTAATAAGAGAGTTATTTAGGTAAGAATTACTATCGCTTTAGTAGATCTTACAGCAGTAGCTTTAAATCTCTTCCTTAATAAAGGCACGATTTTCTTAAGGATTATAATTTACTAGCCTTTTTTAAACGCCTATACCCTTAAGGAATAAGTAATTAATTTCTCTCTATACTTCTTAAGGAGGTTAATAACAAAGTTTATGCCGACACAGCGTCTCCTAGACGTCTTCTATTATTAAAAAGGTACTAGTAGAGATTATAGACTATTAATAAACTTCTCCTGGTGACTTTGGATAAGTACAATCTAGTGGATAGATAGGATCCTTGCCCTAAACCAACTCCGTAAGGTCAGACCAATCTGCCTTCTTCTTATTAAGAAGTGAGTCCCTAGCGAGTTATTCTAGGTGCTATTGCTGAAGCGGTAACTCTTACTTATCTTGCTGGACCTTAGGAACAGCGGCTTATAGGATATTAAAGTCGTCGTTACTAAGATATCTGTTAATAAAAAGCGGTATATTATCCTAGATTAAATATATTGCTAATGGCAATAGATTGGGCGAAAATCTATTAAACTTATTATAGAACTCGTTATCACTGTGCTTAATAGATATTATTCCACTGTTCTGGCAATATACAGGCCCTAGAAGCCTTAAATTCCTTAACCTTATTAATTCTAATAATATTATTAATATTGACTAACTACGAGTGGTAGAGGTAGTATAGTCTAGAAGCATATAATATCCTCGATTAGGCCTTCCTATAGACGGGCCGCTAAAGCGAGAAGTTCTAATTAGTACTAACACTAGTAATGTTAAGGGTAAAGCCCTATTACGAGATTCTTACGATGTAGAAGACCCCTCTTTATTAATACCTCTATTACTAATTCTAGGACGACGACGACGTTCTGATACCCTATATAGCGGTAGGGGTTCAGAATTACTTGTCTTATAGTCCTCGTCGGAATCTTATACTTCTAAATTATTACTATTACCATTGCTGTCGCTAAAATCCTCGTCATTAGAGTCCTATCTATTATCTTAAAGGGTCTTCTTTAGTAGCGCTATTTTAATCTCCTTTTTAGTATAGGAGAGCTTATAAGCCTTAAGCTATCTTTTATAATCTTTCTACTAATAGACTGTAAGCTCCTAGCCAGTATCCTGCTCCTCAACGACGCTATTACAAGTCCTTTTATTATAACCCTTAACACTATATAGTATATAGCGCCTAGGCTTCTTCTCTATCACTATTAACTCACGACAAATCCGCCTCTACTTCCTCCGGCTAGCACGCCTTATATACTCTAGAGGCAAGATAGTAGGGTCCTATTTAAGGTCCTGCTCTATAATAAAGCGGAAACCGCTAGAGTAAGCACGCTGGAGGTTACTTAGTTTATAAATACTATTATAGTATCGATCAGCCTTGAGGTGATTAGTAGCGGTAATAGTATGGCGGTAAGGCATCTATAAGTCCTGAAAGTGAGTATAGCTACACTTCTTCCTATTAAGGTCGACCTAATAAGTCTTCTAGTTATAAAGATTACAAACTAACACCGATGTAGGCCCCAGCAGCGATACTAAATAAAGGCGCTGGCAGCCTTCCTTATACGCTTTAGCCTTTTTTATAAAGTTTATCTAATTCTAATTGCCCTTAGAGCTATAAGGTTTATAGAGATAAGAGAAGAACTTATTACGTATTGCCTCCCACACCTTAATAAGGAATTAGAATAGCGATAATTATCTTATAGATAGCCACTCCTTATTAATTAACTCGGTAATATTAGAGGTCTAATAGCTAAAGCGTGGATATTTAATAAATGAGCAAGCATGCTAGGCCCAGCAATCAATAGGAAGGGTATCTAGATAAATCCAGCACTCTTTACTGATGGCCTTTATCTTCTCCATCCTTATTTTAAAGACACCTAGATTAGAAGCATATACTGCCTCCCAAAACAGCTTCTTTGCCTTACCGCCAAACTTAATATAAATATTCTCCGCAAGGTGTTAATAATAGTAATAATAGTGAGTATAAGGTAAGTACTTCTTGACAGTATTAGAGAGGCCCTTCTAACAATCGCTAATAACTGAAAGAGGCTTCTAAAGGAGTATACTGTTCTTATTAGCAATGAGAGATCGTCGCCCGATAACTAGACTATTAATAAGCGATATCAACTCTTAAAGAAAAAACATCCACGTCTTCTTATTCTCCCCTAATATTAACGCCTAAGCAAGAGGGAGACTCTTTCTATTACTATTAATAGTAGAAGTAATTAGTGTAGTTATCCTATATTAAGACTTCGTCTATATACTATTAAAGAAGAGGATATTAGGCGTATATTATCAGGCCTTAACACATATATTTAGGCATATAAAGACACCTTTGAACCTCTTATCTTCTTCGTCAATCTATAGCCTTATATAAGTACTATTACTATCCTGAATTAACTAATATAAGTGCTTGATTAAAGTAGGTATCTTACAGATTCTATCCGCTTCTATACTATTAATAATCTCCTTTACCTGATCTAGCAGTTGATAGGCTTGTTTTACTAGGATTATTCGGCCGTGGGTAAGATGTTTAGTACTAATTATCTACTTGGCCTTGATATCACAATTGTTAGTAATAGTAGTAATATAATTATTAAGTAAAATATATATAGAGTTCGCTGCCTTCTAGCTGTAATAAGTACTTATTATATAGTTATACTTCTTGTAATTAATAACCACCTAGTCGCCTTCCTTCAGCATTACCCTAACCTTAAACTAGCACTTTAAGGTCATCTTAGCGCTGCAGATATAAGACCACTTAGAGCTATTATTATTTAAAGCACACTATAGTAATAAGTACTCCTACCTAATATAGCTATATATATAATTAACGGCATTATCCTTTAATAAAAAGTGTTGGCCAATAAAGAGTTTAAGAGACATAGTGAGCATAGGCAGTATATTAAATAGCTATATAATAGTATATTAGAAAGGGTTAATAGATCTAAGGTAATAAGTAGTGTATTAGTAGAGGATAAGGACAGCGAGGAACACAAGGAAAGGGGTAATAATAATACAGTCAATACCTTTTACTAACTAAACTATCTATCCTAGCGTTCTGCTAACTACAATTAGGTTTAGGAGTCCTTCTACCACCCCCCTGTCCTCCACCTCACCCCCTTTCCAACAACGCCAATCAGCGGCGGTGATGTTAGGCAATACGCCACCAATATTACACTTATAATAATAGCTAAATCTAGGTAGATTAAGGACGTTAAAGGTAGATTAAGGCTAACAATCTTATTATAGGTGGTAAATATCAATATTAGACAAAGGTGGGTGGATTAGGTCATTTACTGCTATATTAATCTAGACGCCTTAAAAGAACGTGGCTTTAGTGTAGTGGTCTACTATATTAAGGGTGACCCGGATCTATCTAAGGACGGTATACCTTGTAGCGACATTGAACCAATACTATTTCTTAGTAAGCTACTAACTAAAGCCGAGTCTTATTACTAGCCTACTAAACTAAAGATAGCTTATCTAGTCTAGGCTGTTAAGAAGGTCAAGCTATTTATTGAGTCCGCTCTAAAGGTTTACATCTTTATAGATTATATAGTAACTTAGGGTATTATAGAAACTATCTCCCTTTTATTATCTGACTTAGATAAACTAAACCAGCGGCTTATTTGCGCATCCTAGTATCTCTCCTAATACGCCAACCTTACTATAAGATGGAAACCTGGCCGTATTAATATTATCCTAGATACGCTGTCCCGGCTTGTATTAAAGGTTACTAAACCACCTCACGCTAATGAGAACGTCCTTAATGATCTCACCAAATACGCCACCTTCTATATTACCCTGGTACAGATATTAGATAATTTTAAGAAGCACTTACTAGATGCCTATAACAAGGACAGCCGCTAGTAAGATATTATTAAGCTAATTATTAAGGACGAGCGCAATACGCAATAACGAGCTACTTGTTCACCGCTTAAGGACCTTAAAGATGCCCCAGATACTTAGGATAATTATAACCCTAGTATTTAGGACAAGCCTAAACCAACTCCTTAGGATGTTAGTGATATAGTATTCCACTAAAACGCTCTTACAACAAATAAGCCTATTAATATTATTAATTCTTACACGGCCACCAGCCTAGCCTTCTACCGGCTATATAGACTACTATTCTGTCTATATAATAGCCTAGTCTACTTCTATAATAATATAGATAGCTATAACCGGCTGTGCATTCCAGACTTACTAGCCAAGGAAGTGTTTCAGTTGGCCCATAATCAATATTATCACGCTGGCTTTCACCGCTGCTATAAACGTCTAGTATATTCAGTCTATATAAAGTATATAGCTGCTAGGCTTAGACGATATATTAAGTACTATCTAGAGTGTCTACTTAGTTAGACTAAACGTCACTTGCCCTATTATAAGGGATTGACCCCTAGGGCCAGCGGCAAGGTATTGACGATACCTAGACTAGGTCCTCTAGACCTAGTAGTAAGGTAGTAACTCGATTGATTGACCTAGAACTAACCCTAGGGATAATAACAAGACGAAGCGTAGAAAGAGAAAGCTAGAATATATAAAGCAGAGTGAAAACTCTGATACGGCTAGGGACTAATATAACTCCAAAAGGTCCAATATAACTCCGAATCCTTAGTCTTAGATTAGGATCGTGACAGTAGGTCCCCCTTAAGTAGGTCGAAGCTCCTGCAAGACCTTAGCCCTAGGTCCTCTTATCTTAGACTTAAACTCTTAAAGACTTAAAAATTTTCCCTAATCTAGACGTGAGATAACTTTTAAAATTTTCCGAATTTTCCTTAAGCCTAAGTCTATTCCTTAGCCCTTAGTCTATAGATCTAAGTCTAGTCCTAGGTCTTAGGATTCCTTAAACCTAATCCTAGTCCTTCAACTCTAGTCTCTAGACCTAAGTCTAACTCTTAGACCTTAGTCTTCCCTAGACCTAGATCTAACTCTTAGACCTAACTCTTACTAAACAGCTGTTGGTTCGTCTTCTCCTTAGGAGTATTATCTTTCTATCCTAAGGAGTAAGTCTCCTTCCAGCCTTTATTTCCCTAAGGGATCCTATATCCCCTAGGTCCCCCTTAAAGGTGCTGGTCCCCAGCACCCTAAGCCTCTTAGTTATCTCTCAAAAAAAATTCCCTAAAATTCCACCTCTTATAGACATAGTAGAGCGTTGGATAGAGCTCTAGGAAGGCCGTAGGAAATTCGTGGAG
>JAGFMK010000195.1:0-56060 GCA_021030975.1 Lichenothelia convexa | reverse complement strand
GGGGAGGAGCGGAAGGGGAAGGTGTGCTGCTCTGCTGCGCAGGCTGAGTTTGCGGACGCTGGGGGGTATTGTGGCTGCGGGGTGTTTCGTGGGATCTTGTTCAGGGCACATCTTAGCAAGGCCTCAAAGGGTACCTAGGTAGGTAGCGGTGAAAAGCTAAGTACTTACTTTGATAGATCTCTGCTCGCGGCTGGAAGGGTCATCGTCGTGGTTCCGTAACCTCTTCCTCGATTGCGGTTCCATTGCCAGTATGGTCGTGATGGTTGACGCTGGCGTAGATGCAAGACTTGAAAGGGCCGGGAGTATTTCGATGATTGAAAGATCTCCAGGATTGTGTATGTACAAATACTAGAGTCTTCTGTACAATCGCTCAACGGACCATCTTGATGCAGTTCGATCTGAAAGCCAACCTAAAAGCACGTGCGTCATGCAAAGCGTCCCGAGGATCATAGGTACTAGCGCACGGGAGCTGGACCCTGAAATCGGCTCTAAATAGAATCCGCTATAGATGGAATAAGTGGCAACCTCACGCTTGTCACGACCTTTCGCTGTCTCTATACCCGCAAGTACTAGAGCACTCAAAGTATCAGTAAACCTGTCTCGAGGAGATCTAATTATTTCAAGTTCTACACGTTGTGGAAACGAGACGACTCTCTGAGGAGTTGTCCACCATATAAAGCCGACGCCGCCGCGCTCCCAATTCCCAATACCAGTCTATAGCCGTCCCATCCCGCCAATCACATATCAGTTCCCACCCAGTGATTTTCATACCTTCCCTTGCCTTGCTACGCCGCAAACGTCCGGAACCGTTGCATGCCATCAGACCTGACTTCGAGTCAAAGCCTACCCAGTCTATTAATTACCCTCGATCCTATGTCAGATTGCCGTAACCCATAACACCATGCAAATAGACCATTTTTCTAGAAACTCTCCGGAGCTTCCCTCTGGCATCAATTAACGCCACAGCTTCCCAAAGAATCCTCATCATCGTCGCTGTCATCTTGCGAGGGTGATCTTCTGCTCTCTGCTTCTCGTTCCTTCCAGGAAGGTCTAGCTTCCTTCGTCGATAGTCTAGCTTCTTTCGTTTTCGGCTTCTCCTTCCCTTTGTGGGCGGCCTCGATACGTTTTCTCCACTCTGCGCGGGCTTCCGCATTTTCCTCACCCACCAGATGGGGACAATGGGTTCTAGTCCTCCAGTGGCGTTCGAGCCGTTCTATCCGGTAAGTTAGCCCACATAGGTTTACAATGCATGGTCCCAGTGCAGAATCAAGAAGCAATTCGGGAGCTTACCAAATCTCGAAAACACCTCTCCACACTCTGGATGCTCACAGCGATAAATCTTGTCGTGCGTTTTCTTGTGCTTGTTGAAGTTGCTACTTTCGCTGCATTCTTTGCCGCAGATCTCGCACTTGAAAGGCTTCTCCTTCGTATGCGTCCGTTTATGGCAAGTTAGTTGTGTCGCTTGCTTGAACGTTTTGCCACAACCTTCGAAATCGCACTTATAGGGACGATCGCCTGTGTGGATGTTGACATGGTTGTTGAGAGCTTGCCTGGATGGGAAGGATTTGTCACAGTCGGCGTGGGGACAGGCGTATGGTTTATCTGTTTGTGAGATTAGCTCAAGAGGAAACCTGGTGTGCCCCGAACGCGAGTATAGGAGACCATTCAGAAAAAGGAGCCACATACGGTTACTGTGGGTCATCATATGCCTCTCCAGCTTGCCTTTCTGCTCAAACGCTCCTTTTGGATGTCCATACCGATGGCAGTTCTGCCAAAGGCATTTGAAGCCCATCTTCTTTGTTATTGGCTTTAGGTGGACGGCCCGGATGTGCTGATGCAACCCACGATTGGCGTTGAACTGACAATTGCAGAGAGTTGGCTCGTTTGGATTAGTGTCATCTGTAACCCATCGACACGTTATCTCATCCGTTTCGCCGAAGAGCTCCGACTGTGCCGATGTCTCCTCAGAATATCCAAGAGAAGGAGTTGGGGTAGGCGTAAAATCAACCTCTTGCGTTTCTGGGAGTTGAGTCTCTGATTCCGGGCTTGAACTCTTGTGCACAGTGTTTGCATTGTAGCTATGATGCAGCAGAGTGTTAAGGTCATTGCTTGGCTCTTGGCAAGGACCGATATTACAATGTCCTTGACCGATGCTGCCATTCCAATAAAAGCCGTTGGTGTTGTAGACACCGTTGTTGTCGAAGTAGGCACCATGAACTTGGGATAGATGGGTCTGAAGCAAGTTGGGATTCACGTATCCACACCCAAAATTGCAGTTGAAGTCTTGGTTATTCGATTGTAGATTGTTATCGCCCGGGAGGGTACTGACTCTGAGATGGGACCCTGGTGCAGAATTCCATGTGGACGGGTCATTAGGTACGACCTGGTGGAAGTCTACGTTGCAATGCTCCGCTTCCGTGCAAGAATCCCCTGGACAGTCGCTTTGTTCGCAGTGGTCATCCTGACACACGGACTTTGTTGAGCAAGGTTCACTATAACATTCTTGCTGCTCGCAGTGCGGATCGTCACACACATCCACGCTGCCGCAACCTTGGGAAGCTTCACAACTGGTGGTAGCGCAAGCAGCATCGGTGCAGCAACCTTGGGAGGTATCGTGAGTGGTGGAGTAGTTCTGGAGTGGATAGGAGTTGTTGTACGTCGAATTATCGGAGTAAATAGACTGATCGTAGTGCTGACTGAAATTATTGATGTCGTATAGACTATATGGATGGTTAAGGTGGTTATTGTCGAAACTAAACGGTGCGTACAATGACGGAGGATTTAAGCCATTGGCATCAAAGGGTTGGTACTGGCCACCAGGGTTATATGGAGCGTCGAGGCGGGTGCTCTTGGAGGCCGGCTCATCATCTGCTTGATCACTAGACTTGCGTTTTGAGCTACCACGGGCGATCCGCTCGAACGATGGTGAGGTATTGTTAGACGGACCCAACGGATAGTAAGAGCCATCGCCCGGTTGTTGATATCCCTCATCTCTGAAATATGTATCAGATAAGTTGAATAGCGAGTGGTTTAGAGTGAGGAATTCGGACGATACCTTGATGGCTGGCCGGAGAACGTCATTCTCGCGGGGCATCTCCTTGTCCATTCGTGCGCATACTGCCTTCTCCTCGTGAAACAGCGAGGTCGGTAGCACAAACATACCAAGCAGGTGCCTACTTCTTACGACGGCCGTTGGAAGAGAAGGTTCCAGAGTAGTGAAGAAAGAAAGATGGAAGCTGCCATCCACTTCTTTTGCCGTTGCCCAGGTTCCCAACTCGGTACCAAACGCCAAGAACTCCGCCCCGCAGCCCACCTTGTTGAGCTTGCCGATGGGCAACTCTCAGCATCTGCACTCCTCTCATGAGTCTTCTATATCACCTTGGTCATCCCTGGAAGTCTATTATTCAGCTATGGGCAACCTCTGCGGCAAGCCATCGAAGGACAACTTCGCGGGGCCTGGGCGCACCATCGAAAGCACCCCTCCTCCACGAGACAATCCCCGCGTAAGTGTACCGTCAACGGTCAGATCTCAAGGACGGACAGTAGGTGGACCACCTCGCACGCTTGGTGGCGGGCAGGAGAGCGACGATCCAAGGAATGCGGCAGCCAGGGCTGCAGAGGTGCGTTGTGCTCAAACCGATTCAGTATTCCGGCTGATCCCAATGTCTGTAGGAACGTGCAAACACGCAAAGGAAAGGGAAGCTGCAAGCTCAGCTGGACGCGCAAAAGAAGCAGACTAGGTCTGAAACGCTAGATCAGGTTGCAAGAGAGAATAGAAGGGCCAGAGATGCGGATGCAGCTGCGGAAGCCCGAAGCTACAACTGAAGCGCAGTGATCTAAGGGCGTATGAAGGAGCCATCGCTCATAAAGTACTCAAATACGAGTCAGATGAAAGCTCTATGAAGGACGCAAGTAAGAGTTTTTATGTCTTCTGAACAGATGCGTCCGAACAAAATAAGAGGGGCATTATTCGCGACGTTGGACGACTTTCTAGGCCCAAGTGGAAAGATGACTCTACAAAGATGTAGACCTGATGGGCAAGATATCATTGCTATCGGCACCCACTTGCTCGGCGGGCGCGTGATTCCCCGCAATATCATCAGAGTCTCGGGGGATCGCCCGTATCACTAAACAACGATCTAAGAACACTGTCTTACTGATAACATAATACGGGGTCCGTCTGGCTTATATTCCTCATTGGTGTTGCGAAACGTTATCCTGAGTTCGACTCCGACTTGCCAATACACTCGCGCTATCGGCTCTTTGTGCGCTCGCCTCAAAAACCAGCACCCCACCGCAAGCAATATCTGAGCGAGCCCATTCATAGGTAGAGGAGTCCATGACGGCATTTGGTATTGATGGCGCCAATCCACTCGTGTCGTTTTTGTCCGGAAGAGATCCTCTCCTCGCACCGGATCCATCAGATCGAAACCGATCCATGCGTCTAAGCCCAACAGCTTCCTCATAACAGCCCCCCGTAAGAGCAGTAGCGCTAGGCATGGCAACTGAATCCACGCATACCGGAAACGCCATGGCCAAGAAATGGCGGTAGGCCGGCGCGTCTGCTGAGATCGAAGGCAGCGAAACGGCTCTCGACGTACAACACCACGGCCAGGGAGCTTAAAGCTATAGTGACCTGGGGGTTTCCCCAAGGGTGGGCGCTAAAACTCTGTGGAATAGTTGTAGCGCGGCGTTGGAGGCTGCCGCTGTTTGTGTGGGAAAAAGAATTACTATGTTCAAGTATTGTGATTCCGGAGTACTAGAGTTGTCGTCCAAGGCAACTACGACACCATCATTCCGAGACTTCCTCTCGCGACAGTCCACTTGTGCGGCTTGTGCAATTGACACGGTCGACGTAAGCCTGGCATAGAGAGGCAAGCGGTCTGGAAATTGCCTGGAGAGCCGCGATACACCAGCACTCAGAGAAAGGACAAGGACCCGTGGCATAACGGAAAACCAGAGGACAAAGCGCATGTATAGGGGCTCGGCTACGGCTTAGGCAATGGTATTGAGGACCGGTAGGGTGAACGCATTTGTCATTGATTGATTTAGCGGCGTCAATGGTGAGATGGTCGGAGAAAATGGGAATCTCATTGAGCGTGGATAGGACCACAACGATTGCTTGTAGCACGTAGCGGGCGCCAGTATATTGATCCGCCATAGCGGTAAGTTAGTGAAGGGCGGGAAGGCTACAGGGAGAGCGGGACAATACGACTCGAAGAAACGTAAATCGTACGTAAAATGGCCAGACTATGGCTCTCCGAAAAATTAACTGTTAGGATAGCCCTGGGCCAAGTATTATGCCCGCTTTTTCCGGGTATTTGACGTTTCTCCGGAACTCTGCATGTCTTTATCATAATACTTGTCCACTGTCCAGCACGTCAAACATCTACTCGCTCCTATCGAAGACTACCACTAAATATACTCCTCAAACTGGCGCCACAGCTTGAGTGCAACTTGCGCTCCTTAGACTCTCAGCATCATTGGACTCACCACACTTGAAAGGCTGAGCCAGTCATCATGAGGATCCGACAATGCTCTGCACAGCATGCTCGTCCATCACACACATTTGCCGCCTAGGAATCAATGTTTGCGCCGACTTATGGGTATTTTGCAGCACGGTCTACGCTTCCGCACTTGCTGGGGAGTTGTTCTCGATATACGCTTCGTACGCTTTCATAACAGATTCCTCAGCCTGTCACACTATCTTGTACAACTTGACGAGAAAATTGGATGCTTGCGTGGCTAAAGAAACCTACAGAAAGGACAAGACGCGACTTCTGATACACGTAACGAAACGGATGTTCATCTATTGTTGAGCTTTGGCTCGTAAAATTCTCTCTGGTTCTTAGGACCGGACCTGGCAGACGGCAACGAAGGTCTCTTATTGGAACTGAGCAGAGTACGTCCGAACCTTACGTACTGTGACCTCGTAAAGCACAGCTAAAAACTTGTGCTGTCAGCGAAACGACATCAGGCTTTTGTACCTGGAAGAACCTCTGGACCCTCTTCGCAAGGCTGCAAACCAACAAGCAATCGGCGGAACCAGTTCCGAACCTTAACTCTGACGTTCAGGTACCTGGATGACGTCCTGCCCTTTCGGTTCGCTACGTACCTTGGATTTTGAATTTCTTTTTTGCTTTCGCATCTTATGGTACGACATCAATTGCTTCGCTCACTTCCCCGCAGTGTCCTATAGCAATGGCTTCGGAGATACTGATCCCATTCCTTGGCGGGCTTCAGGCTTCATTGTCAGTCTTATTGACCATCTTCTATGGAGTCCTCGCAACACAGTTCAACTTGCTTTCAGAGGGCGCTGCGAAAGACATATCGAAAACATGTGTGCGACTGTTTCTACCTGCATTGTTAATTACGAACATTGGAAAGCAGCTAGAACTTGACAGCGTATCGCGGTATTATCCTATATTGGGTGCGCTTCCAACCCGTCGTACTCACAGACGTATTTAGGCAAACTGACTTTGAAGCGCAGTCTGGTCAATTGGATACAATGTCCTCTCCATGGCCGCTGGCTACCTCCTCACGCGGTTCTTCAAGCTGCCTACTTGGACCACCCCAGCAATAGCTTTTAACAACACGACCTCCCTTCCACTATTACTCATCCAGTCTCTGAGCTCTACGGGTATACTTTCCACCATACTCATTGGCAATGATACTCAATCGGAGGCGGTCGACCGCGCAAAGTCGTATTTCTTGGTCAATGCCATGATCAGCAATTCCCTGACCTTTTCGCTCGGCCCGAAATTGCTCAATGGACATGAAGAGGATGCGCCTGACAAGAAGCAGGAGAAGAAAGGTCAAGATCAGGCAGATGGTAGTGCGGGGCCGGGTGACGAGGACGCAGACGCCGAGCAAGGCCGAGTCCAACAGGAACAAGGCGGAGATCCTGAAGAGGATAACCCGCCGAATGAACATACGTCCCTCCTTCCGGACAGCATAGCGAACCGAGGCGCTCAAGCCGCCAACAAGACCTACGAGCGAGGCAAATACTATTGGGACCGTCTACCAGGATGGGCACAGAAAGTGTTAGAATTCCTATATCAGTTTCTCAATGCGCCTCTCATCGGTGCGGTGATAGCCGCCATTATTGGACTCGTTCCGGCTTTGCATAGGGCTTTCTTCAACAACAGTCAAGAAGGCGGGTTTCTTAATGCCTGGTTGACGTCGAGCGTAAAGAACGTTGGAGATTTGTTCGCTGCGCTGCAAGTCATTGTTGTAGGCGTGAAGCTGAGTCAGAGCATGAGGAAAATGAAGAGGGGCGAGGATAGTGGCGTCGTGCCGTGGACGCCGTTAATATTGATTACCACTATCAGATTTGTGATCCTTCCGGTGTAAGTCTTGCCGCCAAACCCAGCACTAGGGCTGTCATTATCCAAAGAACAGAAGCTGATATGTTTGGCAACCAAGTGTGAGCATAGGGATTGTTTACCTTCTGGCGGCAAAGACAAAAATTCTGACAGATGATCCTATCCTGTGGTTTGCCATGATGCTTATGCCTACCGGACCGCCAGCGTTGAAGCTGACGGCGCTGGCTGATGTCAATGGATCGGATGAAAAGGAGAAGATGTCTATTGCGAAGTTCTTAACGGTAAGTGCTCTGCGCTTGAAAGTGAGCAACGACCACTGATGTCGGTAGCAGATATCATATGCATTGTCCCCACTGCTAAGTTTTACCGTCGTTGGTGCGCTGAAAGCGTCGCAAGCAGCATTGGGGAAATAGATAAACAATAGATACGATATAGATGTAATGACTGTTTTAGAGTCTAGAAATATACGCTGATTGAAACAATAACTATTAGACGGGCCCTCGATGAGTGCCTGTACTCAGGGGATATCTTTACCCTCACAACTATTTCTGACAACGAACAGACCTGCTGTCTGGAGAAGAGACGCAGCAATGGGACAGTTGCATACATGTGCTTGTTACCGTTCACCGTCTTCATTAGCACCAAGTGTGTAAGTTAATACTACTTCTGCTCTGGAGCCAGAGCAGTTACTAGGACCGCCCTTTGAAGACACGACGAAGTCGCACCAGGACTTTCTATGGATGAGTGCCTCGACATAGCTTGTTCCGCCGTATGCATTTCCTCTTTACCCTGGCAAGTTCCGAAATACGCATGCGTGTTCTTCTAAGTAGACGGAATTCACTTGCAGATTGGAGCGAACAGCATGCATGGTCGGCGCAGTGCTACAATGCGGGTACCAATTGGAAGCAATTGAGGGAATTGAGTGAGACATGCATTTCGATAGCACCTAGTTCCACCGTATTGACCTAGACCACAGGGCCCCGCAAGTATTGTTATGATCGAGCCAGCATATCTACTTTTAGCTCTAATAATAGTCCGCTGGACGTGCGTAGCAAGCGTTACATGATACAAGCTGATATTGGGAAACGCATACACAAAAATCCTAATAATGGCCTGTACTCAATAGATGCTCCCTAACTTATTCGATTTCTGGACTATCGTGTTCTGTAACACTACGCTAACTCGATGCTGGGACGATATCAAGGGAAGGCAAGTGCAGGCACCGGGTCGGTGTTATTGCCTACTGCAGCTCAGGCCCGGAGAGCAGCGCGTGAACCCCTGTGGCTGCAATAGGCGAGGCGGTTCGACGGTTAAGAAGGCGGGAGTCTAATCTCGAAGGAGTATAACGGCTGCTAGTTCACCAACCTCTCTATCCAGACAACTGGGGTAATCCCATACGACGATGCCGGCAGAGAGTCAGCTGCATAGCCTGCATTTTGGATCTTGCGACTGTATCTGCCGGAGGTGAGAGAGTGACGTATCGAAGCTGCCGGCTCTCCACCAAGAATATGTACCTCCCGGTGCAAAGTGCGGCAGCATCTCAAATAACGTGAGAAATGTGTACTTTGCTGCCCCTTCCTCACTCCCCTGCAGGGCTGCCCGAGAAGCAAGCGGGGAGCTTGTCATGATGCTGGTCCGCTCACCGGGATGACTTGTCGATATGTCGAACTCCATGGCGACATCTGGTCAGCCTCTGTTCCATCTCGCGCTGCCCCCTCGTTCCTTCCCTTTTCTAGACGCTCCCAAGGATCGCAGTAATTTGGCCCATTTTCGTAGTCCCGATTCCCCCTCGTTACATGCCCGACAGGCAACGATAACTGTCTAGGGAGGAAATAATAGGGCTAAGAGGAGGATTGGAATCGGACGGGGCGGTCCGCAAGTGCAGCCAGCATGGACCACGCCGACAGCATCATAGCCCTGCCGTCCAAGAAGAGAAGCAGCCCTAACATGGCATCCGCATCCTTCAATCCAGCCCATATCCTCCCGAAACCTCAACCTCCATATTCACCGCCGCCAGACGCTCATTCCTACTCCAACTCGCCCTTCGATTCTCATCGCCCAATGGCAATGGCTGACACCGCTACCTTCCCTCACGGCTCGTCCATTGGCGGCTCTCCAGATGCACGCTCTCCCTCACCACCGTCCGTCTTCGACGCCGACGATGCGCCAGACCAATTGACCGACCCAACCAAGAACTCCACGGAGAGAGAAGCATCAGCAGGGGAAGAGCCTGGATCATATGATCTAAAACCACCGCCGCCAGCGCAACCTCTATCGAATACGGAATACCTCACCGACCGTTTGTTCTCCAACGATCATCTTAAAATAATATTACGGGATCGAATACAAGCACTCAGATTCACAACGTTCCTGAAGAAATACCGCCCGGATGCCTCCCCGGCTCTCAGCAGATACTTGGAGACGCAGAAAGCTCTCGCCGCTGTCGAATATGCCAACGCACTCGCAGAGCAGATGGAACCAAGCGACCCTTCAGAGTCTCGATTCAGGTCAGCTGCTGTGCTCGACAATCGGTTCGAAGTCAAGTCGCGCCGAGCCATCGACGAGCTGGTCAGCGATGCACTACCAGGCTACGTCACGCACAGGCTGGTGCAGATAGTCACGGAGTGCTTGGTGAAGGAAATAACGGGCAACAATTCACCCATCATGAGGGAATTGGTCGCTGGGCTTGCAGAGGTGTACTGTTTAACGGATCCAAGTCTACCAGACAACCCAATCGTCTACGCTTCTGAAGGTAAAGGCGCTACGGTTCCTATACTGCATGATATGTTGACTGACAGCGGTTCCATGTAGAATTCTTCCGCACAACGCAATATGGCAAGGACTATGTCATTGGACGCAATTGCCGCTTCTTACAGGGACCGAAAACGTCAAATGCGAGTGTACAACGACTCATTGAGGCGCTCGCGCAAGGCGTAGAAATCTGCGAGACAATACTCAACTAGTAAGCACCTGCAAACATCCTCTAACTGCCCAATCAAGCTAAACGTTTCGTAGTCGCAGAGACGGGTCTCCCTTCGTCAACCTCCTCATGATCGCCCCCCTTTACGACAACAGGGGCACAGTGCGCTACTTCATTGGCTGCCAAATCGACGTCTCCTCCTTGGTCGAAGGTGGCCGTGGTCTTGAGTCATTCGAACGTCTACTGGCACAGGATCGTAGTGATAGCAGATATGGCGAGTTTGGAAGGAAGAGTGCGCCCCGAGCTCTCATGGAATTGAGTCAATTTCTGAGTCCGGAAGAGAGCGAGATCGTGAGAAGTAACTCTGTCCCACCGAATCCTGATGGAAGGGCGACTCCTTCAAGAGCAATAGGGGGAAGGAAATATATCGGAATGGATGATCCGACCGAGAGAAACATGTGGCCCAACCCACAGTACGGGCCAAGTGGGAGGTTACCTGGTGTCTATCAGAACGTAAGTCCACCTCTGCCACTGAGTTTCGGCAAAATGGCAGCAGCCGTAGAATAACTATATACGACGGCCGGAAAACTGACCATATTACCTCATTCCGTAGTACCTTCTCGTCCGACCCTATCCCTCTCTTCGCATCACATTCACCTCCGCCGCTCTCCGCATCCCCGGCCTTCTCCAATCCAAACTCCTCGACCGCATAGGCGGCCCGTCGCACGTCCGCGAAGGCATCCTCGACGCCCTAGCCCACGGCATCGGCGTCACCGCCAAAATATCCTGGATAACCTCCATCCCCGTCGACCGATCCGGCTCCCGCTCACATCACCATCACCACCAGCGCACCGACAGCGTTGAAGGTAAACCGCGCTGGATCCACTGCACGCCCCTCCTCGGCAGTGACGAAAAAGTCGGCGTGTGGATGATCGTCATGGTGGAAAACGAGACCATCAGCGGGAACATCAACGCCGCCGAGCGACGGGGCAGCAACGCCGCGGCAACGATCCTCGGCAGCGACAGAACCGGCATCCCGATGGGCAGCGCGACGAGCGGCGGAGGGAGCGCGTGGGGCGGCGAGGGCGTGAGGAGCCCAAAATACAGGCAAGACACGAACAAGCTGTACGCGGAGTACCTGCGCAGGGAAGGCAGGCCGGGGACCAGTGCCAGCAGTACGCATCACTCCATTAGTCTGAGAGGCGCTGGCCCTCCGCCCAGCAGCATGAATACTAGGAGACCGATGATGATGACGGATGCTGAGAGTGCGGGTGCTGTTACTAGACCGAGAACGGCCGATCGCGATCGAGAGCGAGAGCGAGAGCAACGCGGTGAACGTGGACGGGGAATCGATGAGCATTTTGAGGGGTTTTAGCAGGCAGCAGAGGCCAGTGGTTGATACTACCGGCGATGGGATGGGATCGCGGGGCCCAGTGAGGGAGGTGCGTACGCCGGAGAGGAAAACAACAGGAGCGGGAGGAGGAGGCGGAGGAGGAGGAGGAGTAGGAGTAGGAGTAGGAGGAGGGAGAGTAATTGGGGACATGGTCATCGGTGGGGATGTGGGAAGGGGTGTGGGGGTGCTGGGATCGCCGGTTGGGAGGAGGAGGGGCGATACGGTGGAGACGAGTCCGCCTAGTACGGCGAGGAGCGGGGAGGGGGCTTGGTGGACTTGATTGAAGAGAAGGAAACAGAAAGGAATTATGATTTTGCGGGAGAGGTTCGATGGGGTTCGCAGGCTGGAACTGTGAGGGTTGGGAAGACAAGTAATGGAGGAGGGAATGGAGGAGGGAATGAATGATGGATGAAGGACTCTACGGACATGTCATGGAGAAGAGAAGGGCTAGATGTGGAGAAAGATCAAATGGGGAAAGATATATGAGAGAAGTTGCTTCTTGTCGAAAGAGTGCTGTGGTGGGATGATCTTGCTTTTTGCTGCTTGCTGGCGGATGGCGTCCAGTGCTGGACACGGCGCCGCCCCTATGTTTCATTCCCATGTTAACCTACCTCTTTTTGCTTGCTGTTTGGCTTTCTGGACGGTGGTGAATGAAAGAAGGGGAGGAGAGGTGGTTATACCCAGGGCTTGAAATGTTCTGTAACTATTTAATAACCTTTCTTATTGCTGCTATGCCTACGCCCTGTATTGCTACTTGTACATGACTATCTTTGCTGTATCTAGATTACTTAGGGAGCTAACTCCTTACCCTTTCGATTCTCGGCTGTACACTAGGTATCGTGACATTGGACGATACGAATCTGCAAAGCCTATAATGTGAACGGAGTGCCCTACGCAAAAATGGACAATGACAAAAAGTTTTTCTCGGCAGGGTCTATGGTGTAGACGTTCCCGGGTAAAAAAAATATTAGGCCACCATACAGCAGCGCTCCCAGCCAAGCATATGCCGCCCTCAGCCTGCATTCAGAGTAAGAACAAGTTTCTCGGGCTTAGGAACGGGGGATCACCTGTGTGCAGATAGACGAGATGTTTGAGAGACTGGAGTTCCAAAGGTGATGTTATGTACCGTATATCGGTATTTTGCTTTCACACCACTCCAGGGGACGTCAGGTGAACGAAAAAAGAGAAAAAGAAAAAGTAAAAGAAGAGGCGATCTGGGGGATAGCACAGGGGGTTGTTTGTCATCTAGAAGAAAATGTTCAACAAGGAGAGACACCGGGGAAGAGAATTAGAAAATGTTGGAGGCGATGCAAGATAGAAGGATATTTGGCCTGGGACAAATCTCAGGGGGTATGTGGATGGGAGTATAGAAATTCCAACTGAGGCCGCTAGGAACAGATTTTTTTGGAGGTACAGGACGCTAGAAGGTGGATTGAAGATGAATACAACAGTGAGCGTACCAGTACGCAGTGGCAGCCATCTAATGATTAGTGATTGCAGCGCCAGGCAAGGTGACATAAGCCATGAGACACCTTGTTCCCCAGAGCTATCCTCGAAACATGTTATACTGGAGGCCTCCTGAGTGAAGAGAATAGACTATTGGCCGCGGGCGCGGGTAAAGCAGCACGTTAGAGATTGGCTAGTCAAGACCATAATCAGCTTTTGATACAGGCGGGCTCCTGAGTAGTTCATGGTCCTTTCTAGTCCTACAGAAATTTCTCCAAGGGAGGAGTATCACGACTCATGTCGCCTGGCCTGGCGCTCCATTCATTACGGCCCGGCCTGTTTGTGACAGAACGCCCTCGACAACAGCGTGTCGAACACAGCGCCACGCTTATCCTAAGTTACTCGTACAATACATACAGAGAAACTAAGGCTATATATTCCAAGCACAGCAAGTTCATACATAGAACCAACATCTTGAGCAGTGTTGCGATCTGCTTTCAAAACCCCCGGAACGCCCACGTTAATCATTTCGTTCCCGAATCCCAAACATCCACCTGGATTATCCTAACTTTGTTACTGGAGTGCCCCCTCTGTATATCCCAAAGTTCTCGGGTCGCGATCGATGTATCCCTAGTCCATTGCGTTGTACAGGAACCCAAGATCTTCTACGAGTAAAGAAGAGCCGCGCGTGAAGAAGACTTGTCCCCCCTGATTGAACATGCCGGTTCCCATTCACTCATTGTCCGTTCGTCATCTAGGTTGCCGCTTACGCGGACCACCAACCTGCTGCGTTGTTCTTCATTTCCTCTTCCTCTTCCTCTTGTTTCTCGTCTTCTCGCTTCCGGTGCATTTCGAGGGGTAGCAATCGACTCGAGCCCCTGCCCACTTGTTGCCGTAGACTGCCTCCGAGGGGAACTTTAACCTACTCCTTATGCAACCGAACGAGCACACCTCCGTGTCCACCGTCCTCATCTGCCTTATCCAAACACAATCACTCTTCCATCTCTCAGCCCTCTTGCTTCTTCATCTCTTGAGATCGTTCGATTCTCCCCTCCTTAGCCCGCATCTCGCGTTTCAAGCCCCTCAACCGTAAAACCTCAACAGCTCTCAACCCCCCGCCCTGACCTGGCGCCGAATATACCTCCCCATACTCTCGCACAGCCGATCGAGCACAAACTCCGGCTCGCTCTGCTCGGCCATCATGGGGCTGTGCGGGCCGATCCAGTCCCATTCTATTAGGCCTTCGTCTTCGTCTTCGTTGTCTTCATCACAATCGTCATCGTCGTCTTCGTCTTCGTCTTCTTGATCGTCTTCATCTTCTTGATCGGCTTCATCGGCTTGATCACCGTCGTCGTGCGCAGTCGGGCTCCTTTCAAGTTCCTCCACATCTTCAGCTTCATCTGGAGCATCGTCAATCGGGTCCAGCTCCTGATCTGCCGCCGCGGTTGCGCTTCTGCTGCGACTTCGGCTCTTGAACATGTCGCCGCTTTCTCTCCGCACAGTGGTGGTCGGCTCGAAAAGTGCTTGGTTGAATGCTACGACAGCGCTGCTCTTTCTTCTCCTTCTGTCCCACGCATCTCCATCTGCCGTTGCCAAATCCGTGTCGCCAACTGCATTGCCCGCACTGCTCTTCCTCCTCTCCGCGGCCGTGGGTTCGAAGAGCGATGCGTTCATGCCCGCGCTGCTTTTTCGTCTCCTGCCCCATGAATCTATTACCACAGGGCTCCTGACACTTCCGCTACCGCTCCCGGTTCCCGAAGCAGTACCGGCACTACTCTTCCTTCTAGTACTGCCTTTCTTTCCTTCATCAGCCTCGAGAGCCGCACCATTAGCAGTATCACCCTTAGCTTCTCGTTTGTTCTTGTCCTCGTTCTCCTTCTTGTTCTTCTTCCTCCTCTTCTCCCAGTTCGAGCTCGTAAACCGAATCAATCGCGTAATCTCAACCCACTCCTCAAAGGAATACTTCTTATTCGGCTCGCTTCTCAAATCATGTGCCGTCTTGCGGATCATAAGCGCCAACTTCCGCGCCAAATCATGCTCGCTCAGCTCTCCCTTCTCCTCCTTCGTGATTTCACTGTCCAGCTGATCCAACGTCGGTGGAGGTTCTTCCAACGCTTCCGCATCTTCTTCTGCCGCTTCCACATCCTCAGGACCTGCATTGGCCGGCATGGCAATAACAGTATCTCTTCTGTTGGTATTCTCCTTCTGCCTCTCCATATCGTTGTCCTTGTCTTTGTGCCCATGCCCATGCCCATGAGTATGAGTGGAGTAGAACTCCGCGATCCTGTCCATGCCCCAATGGCCCCCAATCTTTCCAAGTAACCAGGGATGTCTCTCTAGGAAATCGTGCCAGATCCCGGTTTTGGGCAGAAGCGTGAAATCGGCAAAGACAAACGTTCCCTGCTTAAAGTTCCGGATGATTGTGTCACCCATGTCGCTGACGAGTATCGTCATTGTAGGTACGGCGATGAGACTCCATACCACGAAGAAGGCGCGGCCAGCGTTGCTCTTGGGCGCCAGGTCTCCGTAGCCTATGGTAAGTAGGGACACGTACCCGAAGTACAGCGCTTGGAAATAGTTCAAGTGTAGCGTGTTCCGCTCTGTGTAGTAGAACACGAGGGCGCCAATACACCAGAGAAGGGAGAAGGCGATGACGGACAGGCTGAGTGCATACCAGCGTTTGAATTTGTGAGTAGAGCGCTGGATGTTGCGCATCGCACAAAAACGGTCTTTTTCTTCTCTTAGAAGGATGACTTTGGGTTTGCGGACCCGAAGACTAATAGGTCCTGCGGTGAAGCTCAGCAGCGTAGTTGTGCGGCGAAGGGTGCGGCCAAAGGTGGCTGCCCGGCTAAGACGAGGGCCAGGTTCCTGTAATTCTTTCATCTTCGGACGCTTGCTGTCCTCGATGGCTCGACGCAGTTCGGTGGAGGAGGCAACAGCACGGCCAACTGTCCGGAGGCGCATTTTCTCGACGTGGCGCTGAACAATGTTGTCGTGGCTGAGCTCCAAAGCGAAGTTGTGGATCGAGGAAACCATGAGACCGAGCATGATGATGCCGCCCACAGAGTAGGGGAAGACTAGGCCACGGCCTACGTCGTCGGTAGGGTAGAGATCACCGAAACCGACTGTGAGGATCGTGACGTCGCAAAAGTATAACTGCGGGACGTTTAGACGATCAACATTACTAGTGATGTTGAGCTAACTTACGCCGTCGACAAAGCTCATTGGGACTGTGCCGTAGGCGTTCTCAACCGCAGAAAAGATTATGCCGCCAGCGCCCAGCCAGGCGAAGAATAAAATCGTCTGAAGTATCAGGTTACGTTGGTGGTCGGTAAGCATAAACCGTTGTGGGTAGTGTCCCAAGAAATATCCAAGCATGTTCACCTATGCACTTTAGCTTGACTGCCATTCGTGAGATGAAACGCCATTCCTTACCATAAGTATCATCGAACTGAAAGTGTACAGCACCGCAGAGATGACGGCATACCAAAAACCTTGACTGTACGTTTCTGTTGGTCGTTGCGGCGGTAAATAGACGTTGTTCGAGACTGTAATTGCGATAAGCTGTCATGGTAAGCCATCGGACGGGTCAGTTTTCATAGAAGCCGAACTGCGGACGGAGAGCCAGACATAACGTACAATTGCGGAGGACAGGTACCACAAGAAGATAGTTAAGGGCAGCGCAATGATGTACCGGATACGGTTAGTGAAGTTGAACATGAGGAATATATTGCCAAGAAACCCGCAAATGAGTGACGCCACATTAGGCCAATACACCCTGGTAGTAGATTAGTAGTGGCTCAATCCATCTACGAACGATCAGGAAATCACCAGTGGGGATCCTTTATCGGTATACCTGAAAGCTCCGGAAGCAAAGACCCATCCGCGGCCAACAGACTCATCCTCCATGTAGTGACAAGTGCAGCGATGGAAGTCATGTTGGCGAGAGGTCCAGTCGTTGCCGCTATCAAGCTGTAAGGGACCCAAAGTCTCAGCAGTTACACGCTCAGTGCAGCAATGAAACAACTTACGGAATGCCTGTAGATGCGAACCACCAGTCTCTACAAAGACATTTAGTCATCTTTCCCTTTACAGCCCGAAGACATGTCTCATATGGCTGGCTTACTCTTCCTCATCATCGTCATAGGATCTCATCCGAAACTTCCACCACCTCTTGACCGGAGAGACTTGATTGGCTTTCTCATCTTCGTCGCTCTCTCTTGAGTTCTCGGAGCTGTCTTTCCCTGACGCCATGTTTCGTGGTAACTTGGAGTCTCATCTGTGATAACACTCGTTGCGCCGAGGCAGGAATGTGTTTTCTATCGCCACAATTCGGCTCACATTATCATCATTCAAAGTTTTACAGAGGCCCGGCTAATGATACTGAAGATTTTACGGAGATAAGGATTCATTCGCAAGTGCAGAGATGGCCGGCACTCGCGGAGAAATGGAGGGCGAGTCGTAGCTATCAACACCCGGAAAGAAAAGCGAGAGGCATTCTCTTCAAGAATGTAGAGCCATCCAGCAGGCGCCGTCACCAGTTGCTATATATACAACATGTAGACCTCTCACTGAGGCATTCGGTGATGAGATGAGGACAAGGGCACGTGTTTGCCAATTCTTCCCCTCCATAACTTGATGGTTGGATCTAGATCTTCAAAGATGTATGTGTAGCAAGGATCGCCTCAATGTCGTCAATGCGGGGCAGCGCCGGACCCCAGCAAGATCACATGATTTTGCATTGGAGAGTTCTGTATCTGATGCAAAGACTTGGGTCGATACTACAGCCTGATCTAATATAAAGATGTTAACCATGCCGACTTGCCAAGGAAGAGGAGCCTTCCCAATTGTCCGCGTAAGCTCCCAAGAACGCCGCGCCCAGTAGAGTTGGGCCGGGGACACCAAGTTCGCCATACTTTCGCCATACCTTTCGCCGTACCCAATGCCTTAGATCTCATAACTCCTATAACCCTGATCACCCGGTCCCAGTGGCTTGACATTGACGACTTCCCCTGCACCAGCACCCATACTGTACCTATCTCCCGGCCATGCCTGCGCCGCCTCCTGCGCTAATCTTGCTCCCTCTTGGCCTCCGGAGATACTCGCCCTCCTGAACATTTCCTGCACTTCCTTGACCCTCTTCCTGGACGCCAACCTGTCCAAGAACAGCTGCTGGCGTCTCTTCTCGATATCTCTCCGCTCGGCCTGCAGCAGCGACTCGAGCTCAGAGAACTGTTGAAGCTTGAGCTCCAGCTTCTCCAGCTGCATATTAACCCCGGCCGAGACCAGACGCGTTATGGTGCGTTCTTCATGCGAAGCAAGAGCGGAAGCCCGCGCGGCTGCCAACGCTAGAGGTACGGTTGCTGAAGGGTTGCCGAGGTCTACGGATTTGGGTGGTTCGTCATCAAGTGTGGTAGATGGGGCCTCGACAGCGGCAGCATCTTGATGGGAAGACGCAGCTGTGTCGACGTCCATGGTATCCTCGGACTTGACAACTCCTGCCTCTTTCTCCTTGCCTTTGTCCGACTCCGCAAAAGTACCCTTCTCAAGCCTTTCTCGAAGTCCTCGCTTCATCTCCTCGACCGATCGTCCCGCTGCTGCTGCGGCAACACTCGGTTCTGCCATGCTGGCGAGGAAGCCCATCACCGAAAGCACAGGATTGTCAGCCTGATCAAAGGGCACGCGGCCGCCTCTCAGCCAATTAATGTCCGCAGCACTCTGAACGGCCGGCTCAGCCTCGACATATTTGTCCTCTATTTCGAGCTGCAAAAACTTCAATACGCATTGCTCTCGCGTGCGGGTGCCCACATGCTCAGCAATAGATTCCCACTTGTCATCGAACATCTCGAGGCCTTCTAACAAAGCTAATAACTCTGCATTGGACCAGGGTGCATCTTTGGCAGGCAAACTTGCGTACTCGTTTTCCAGTTTGACGTAGTCTTGTTTCTGGGTATTGCTCGGAAACCGACCCTCTTGATAGCAGTTAGGACATATGTCGTAGTTCGATGTCCCTGTCTTGCCCTGTGTTGAGTCTGACGTTGTTTTCGCATTGTGATACCGAACACGAGTGCAGTCAACGCCGCAACTGTAGCAATTATACAGTTTTCCAGGTACTTTTAACGAGTGTTCCAGCTTCTTCGAGGCAGTAGCCGTGCCATTGGCTGTCGCTCCACTTCCATTTGCTTGCTGCCCGTCTGCCGTCGAAGACGTCATATCCTTTCCGTTCATGTCGTAGATGTTTCGCCGTGTTTCGAAGCTCATTTCTTCTTTTATCCGAGGAGCTGCGCTTGCTGCTCGATCGGTCCCAGGATACTGCTTACCAGGCAGGACAGTAGACCCCGGAGCTGGTTGGAAAAATTGCAGTCCGCGTGGAGTATCTGCAATGACTCTCAAGTGTCCGGTAAAAGGAGGGCCGATGCTAGAGGGCCTCGTTTCCGGATCGATCTGACACTGTTAGCTCCGAACCACTTTTGTATCTGTTTCCCGGTGCCTACTTGATAATTTATCAAACCCCACTGCTCCAAAAACGCGTGTACGCGCATTATAGCGCATACGTCCCCCGCGAGGTTGCGTCTACAAGCCGTTACAGTAAGATACTCAGATGGGTTCAGGCGATATGTGTTAACCATAAAGTCTCTATAGTCTTTGTAAACGGCTGGTGTTTTGCTTCGATTGCGATTGTTGAAGAATTCCGGCAACGCTCTCCTTTCGTGGTCGTGGATTTGATGCATGTCGAACCAGCTACTGTAACTAGGTAAAATGATAGCATGTCCCCTGTCTATGAGATGCGCTCGTGCTGCTGACTCGATCGATGCTTTTGTCTGTGCCGGTTGCGCTTGTGTCGTGACGGCTTCTGCTGCTGGGGCCTGGTCACCCTCGGCAGCCTCCCCTTCCCGCTTTGTTTCTTCGTCAAGCATATCCTCGTCCTCTTGCACTTCGCCATCCTCATTATCTGGTCGTGGGGCTTCAGGCGCATCTAGAGGGTTGTCTGATATTGGTGGTGGTGTTGAGGCGGAGTTCTCTTCGGTGTTGAGTGTTTGAGTGGTTGGATCGTCTGCTTGTTCGGCTGTGGTGGCTTCTGCAGCTTGATATTGCGTGTCAGCTAGATCGGTCGTTAAGTCTATGTGCGAGTCTATCCGGATGCTGTGTTCCAAGGAAAGCTCTGGGCTTATCACAGAAGGTCTTTCTGCCCACGAGGGTCGGACGTATGCTCCGCGTTTAAGCTTCATGATAATTATGAACAAAAGTTATATGGGCGATCGGGTATACAGCAACCGACTTGAATATTCTGGTGGTTTGTAGGAGATAGTAACTGAAAGGACTAACCAGTCTCTTGTTCCATACGTGCCTGCTCCGTCTGTACTGCCAGCTCATTCTCTTCCTGAGCCAGCAATGCATCGGATGCCGCTCCAGGGTCAGGCGCGTTCAGCGCATCCGCGCTTTCGTTTGCCATGGGGAAAAACCGGCAGGGTAGGTGCGCTGCGCCGGTGCGCTGGCTACCTCTCGAAGAATTCTTGTTCACGCTTTGCACTGATGCGTCGATTTATGGTGAGGTCCGGACCACAAGGGTAAAAGCTATTAGAGTAAGCTGGTGATCGGTGTGAGCAGCGTGAGACTACGGAAATGACTGCGATGAAAGTTGGTGAGTGGTCGCATTCATGCAGTAATAAGTACTGTACTAACTTATGCGATGCAGCTTGCAATTCCGCTGTCCTCGCATTGGAGGTGTGCATGGGTCACCGCACTGTATACGGTGGTCGTGAAATTCACTTGTGCATGTCCCCGGCAGTGGATTGTTTCAAATGTTCGGCAGTGGTAAACTCCATTAAGGCACACAAGGAGTAAAACTGTCAGAATTGCCTCCCTCCACACCAGCCCAGGTGTTCGAATACTAAGAGCAGTCACTACAAGGACGGATTGCTGAGTGCAAGCATGTTCGCGCTTGCGCGTACCTCCCTCCTCCGACAATCGCGCATATCCTCTTGCCAATTCCCCTCCATCGCCCCCGCCAAACAATCCTCCATATTGCGGCTCCTCTCCACCCTTGCCCTACTTGAACAACGGGATGGAAAACTCAACCACTCATCTCTCGCAGCTGTATCAGCGGGTCAAAAGCTAGGAGGTTCAGTGACTGGATTTGTCGCTGGAAGTGGGGTAAAGTCAGTAGCAGAGGAGGCGGCGAAGGTCAAAGGATTGGACAAAGTGATATATGTCGAAAATGCGGCTTACGAAAGGGTATGGCCAGCCTAAAGCGTGATTGAGGTCCAATGTACCGGGTAGTTATTGGAATCAAAGAAAGCTATGGATGCTAATTAGGGTTGCATTGGTTAGGGTTTGCCAGAGAACTATGCGCCTCTGCTAGTGGAGAATATAAAGAAAGGGAACTTTACACATGTGACCGCTGGACACTCAGCATTTGGGAAGAACCTAATGCCAAGGGTGGCAGCAATGCTGGATTCGCAACAAATATCGGACATTATCGCCGTAGACGCCGAAGACAGTGAGGCTTTCCACACTAATGCCTGGTTGACCATTCTTTACTGACATCGACTCACAGCATTTGTCCGTCCTATTTATGCTGGCAATGCCATCCTTACGGTCCAGTCCTCTGATCCCATCAAAATCATAACAGTTCGTGCCACCGCGTTCCCCACCGGTGAGCAAGAAGGCGGTCAGGCTCAGGTAGAGGAGGGTGTAGATCCGAAAGCGCCATGTCCTACGGAGTGGGTGTCAGAGGATCTTGCTCAATCTGATCGGCCGGACCTCTCCACAGCATCGAAGGTCGTTTCCGGCGGACGTGGTCTCAAGTCCAAAGAAGAATTTGAACGCCTAATACCTCCTCTGGCTGACGCTTTAGGCGCAGCGGTGGGAGCATCTAGAGCAGCTGTTGACAGTGGATTTGCCGACAACAGCTTACAGGTGGGCCAGACAGGGAAGAACATTGCACCTCAGCTGTATCTGTGCGCGGGTATCTCGGGTGCCATCCAGCATCTGGCGGGTATGAAGGATAGCAAGGTCATTGCCTGTATAAATAAAGATGGCGATGCGCCCATATTTCAAGTGGCCGACGTTGGCTTGGTGGGAGATTTGTTTGAGAAAGTGCCGGAGCTGACAGAGAAGCTAAAGGCACAACGGTAGCATACCTTTACAGCAAAGTGTAAAATTCCTCCACATATGTTGATGACCTTGTGACACGATCAATGATTCTCGTCTGAATCACTGCCGTCCACATCCGTCATGTCGATGTCGGAATGTTCTGAGTCGTCGCTACTCTCGCGTGAGGCATCTGTTTTCTGGGAGCTCAACCGTCCTTGCTTTTCGTGCCCTATACCATTCCCACTATCGCCAGTCGAACCTGCAGGACCGGACGCAGATGTACGACGTGGAGCAGGAGGCTGGGCTTGAGTAACGCCTCCATGGCTGTAAACGGACTCCATAGGCTGGGTTGGTCGGCTAAGGTTTTTCTGCTTTTCAAAGGCCTTCTCCGGCACCACGGCCCCATATCTCTCCCAATCAAACTCTCTCCCCGCCCATATCGTCCAGTCTTCCCATTGCAAAGCTTTTCCTTTCTCTCTGGCAGGCTTCTTCGGCAATTCAATATCCTCGTGCTTGACAGAGGCAGGAGGCTCTTTGCCAAGCAATGCCCACAATCGTTGCTCTTCCAACCAGCTCGCCTGCCGATCGAACGCCTCGGCATACTCGTCCTCCTCGGCTTCGCGCTGCGCTGTAGAATTCTTGCGCTTCACTGCTGCATTTTCGGACCCCTCGGACTCGCCATCTGGGGGCCTAGTCGAACTTTCGGAGCGGGTATTTCCTTCGGATGCTAGACTAGAACCGTCCACGGAGTCGTGCGGCGTTGGGCTGCTTGCATCACTGTCTTGATCCGTCCTTGACTCCGAGTCTGAGCCTTCGCTAGAGACGCTGCCAGCCGTATTACCACCCGCTCTTTCAACTGTCTCCAGGGCTACTGCAGGAGCAACCAGGTCTTCAGGTGCGTCACCGCTGTCGGATTTATCACAGGGGCCGAAACCTGGTCTAAGCATGGCCTCAAGTTTATCATACGGAATCCTCTCACTCAGCTTCTTGGCTGAACGGATATTTCGATACTTATAAATTCTGCCTGATGGGTACACATCAAGATTGAGCCTCCTAGGCACCCCGATCCAGTAATCCCTCGAATTCTTCCTCATGTTAAGGACGTCAAGTGCAGCGTGAACATCCACTTTCTTCACAGAGGGCGTAATGGGTCTAGCCCTCAAGCGAGACGTAGCGAAGAATATGCTGGCCTGCACAAGCCGCTTCGTGATACTCACAGTCAGGTTATGGAAGTCCGAGAATGCAGTGTACATGATGGAAGGTGTCTCATCCTTAGACTTGACAAGAGATTGCCAGTTTTCTGGTAGGCGGGGCCCGGCACAATTCATGAAAACAAGTTCAGAGAGCTCGAGCCAGTTGGTTAGATTCAGCACGCGAAGACAACGTGGGATGTCATCCGCAGACTTTGGCTGAGCACTGCGGCTTCCCTCTGCAAGCCCGTCACGATCTCCCTCGACTTGCTCCACTTCTTCGAGGCGCGTGTCCATCTCCTCAGCGGTATGCCAGCCCAGACGCCACAAATCACCATACTTCGCTTTTGCTTGGGAGTCTTCAAAAGTCCGTTGTGAAATCGAAAGGCTATCCGCGGCTTCTTCCAAAACTTTGCAGCATTCAGGGCTGATTTGTGCTGCAGCAGGTAAGTCGGCCAAGCCGGGAGACATATGACGGTACCTGATAGTCTGAGATTCGCGCAATCCTTGCTGAAGTAGCATCATATACTGGCGAACCTCCATCTCGGATTTGGTGGGAATGGACGCTGCAATACCCGGAAGGTCATGCCTGCCCAGCCTTGTAAGACCGTCGAAGAAACGATCTTTCTCCTCTGAGGTCCAGAAGCTGGTACCAAGCTGTGAAGCTTTCAATGCTGCTGAATTGTCCATAACATTGTAACGGTTCACCACGTCGTCGATGTTCTGATTTAGTAACTGACGGTAATTTTCGCTGCTCTTTTTCGTCATCTTCGTGGCTGCCGTAGTGGAGGTCTCAGAAGGGCGTCTACGCTTCTTTCCAGGATCATGGTTCTCGTATTGGTCGAAGGACTCATTCTTTACTACTGCGTGATTATCGCGCGTAGCGGTCTTCTGGGCATCGGTTGGATTTTTCGCGATAGTTTCATTAGAAACAGCCTCCGCGTAATCATGTTCAGTAGCATTTTCTATATCTGAAAAATCACCAGCATCATCCACGCTTTCACGATCTGAGCTGCCACTTTCTTCGGACTCGGTTGTAGAGACGGAATCCATGTGCGCAACGGTGTGACTTGCCCATCATCTCAATTCTCTCAACGAAGTATACAATCTCAACTACTGGGTGACGTGTTGGTTTTCCCAGGCGTGAATGTTTTCACTTTGTCTCGAGGTAGAAGTTCATTTTCGGAGGCAACATTTGCCGGCCACCGCTTTCACTTGCCGGCGTTCTAAACTGAGTATTGCCCATCGTTACAACTACATGGCAGCTCCATTGTAGCATGCTTAGGACTCTACGTTGCTTAACCACGTTAACTTTGCGCAAGAGATTGTATATATCATACCGCAGTGCTTCCAGTTTAGTAACGAAACCTAAACCAACCAATTCCCTCACCGCGGCGCCCTCAAGCACCTTCGCAGCGCTTCGATTGCGTGACTACCAAGAAGAATGCATCCAGGCTGTTCTCTCGGCTATACGAAAGGGCGAGCGAAGACTTGCAATTTCTCTGGCAACAGGTGGCGGAAAGACGGTAGACACCCTTAAGACCACTGTTATAATTATACTTACGAGCATGCCAACAGGTCATCTTCACCCGACTGATCGATCGATATGAGTCGACTGACAAACGCCGTACCCAAACCCTGATACTCGCCCATCGCCGCGAACTTGTCGAACAGGCGGCCAGACACTGCAAGAATGCGTACCCTTGGAAGACCGTCGAGGTGGAGTTGGGGAACATACATGCTTCAGGCGCAGCCGACATAACAGTCGGGTCTGTGCAGAGCATAAACTCCCAGGATCGCCTGGAGAAGTATGTGCCGGCAAATTTCAAGCTGGTATTAGTGGATGAGGCACATCACATTGTTGCTGCGCAATACATGAAGGTTTTGAAGCACTTCGGACTTGATGAGAAGGGCAGCTCCGTGTCCAGGCCGGCTCTCGTAGGAGTCTCTGCCACACTGTCGCGCCTTGACGGTCTAAGTTTAGGCGTAGCCATTGACCATATTGTTTACCACAAGTACGCTACCTTGCAACTACTGGTAAGCTGATATGCGAAAAGTCGCTAATAATTCATAGAGACTATGTGAACATGATCGAGGAGGAATGGCTCTGCGATGTCATGTTCACCACCGTCCAGTCGAAAGCCGACATATCGAGAGTAAAGAAAGGAGCGAACGGAGACTTTCAGACAGGCGACTTGTCAAGAGCCGTGAACACCGATGAGACAAATGAGATCACAGTACGCGCATGGCTGTCTCGAGCTCAAGACAGGAAATCGACACTTGTTTTCTGCGTCGATCTAGCTCACCTATCGAGCTTAGCCAACACGTTCCGAAGACATGGCGTTGATGCCAGGTTCATCACTGGTGACACTCCTGCGAAGATACGTAGCGAACGGCTTGATGCATTCAAGAACCACGAGTTTCTGGTACTGCTTAACTGTGGGGTATTCACGGAAGGAACCGACATTCCAAACATTGACTGCATCCTACTGGCCCGGCCTACCAAATCTCAAAACCTGTTGGTGCAAATGATAGGTCGTGGGATGCGATTGTACAAAGGAAAGAAGAACTGTCACGTCATTGATATGGTCGCATCACTGGAGACGGGTATAGTCACCACACCCACGCTTTTCGGTCTTGATCCTTCGGAGCTTGTTGAGTTTGCCGATCTTAAGAAAATCAGTGAACTTCGCGAACGTAAGGAAAGAGAAAAGTTGAGGGAGAATGAGCTCGCCAAATTGGAAAGGGGTCCTGGCCTATTGCCCAACAGCTTGGAAGGGAGAAATATCACGTTTACGGACTACGACACTGTGCAGGATCTAATAGATGACACCTCCGGCGAGCGTCACATACGTGCCATAAGCCCCTTTGCATGGGTGGAAGTCGACCAAGGCCGTTACATCCTGTCGTTCAACACCGGTGGATATCTCTCTATCAATACACTCAGTGCTGACAGCCACGAAATGTTGTACACCGCTAAGTTGCCGGCAACAGCTACCAGCAAAAGCCCTTACGCAAGACCTCGTGTCATCGCCAAAGCGAAAGCCTTTCGTGACGCGGTGCACTCGGCTGACACATTTGCCAAGGAAGCCTGCGAATGGTTCTACATATCGACATCTCAGCCGTGGCGTAAGCAGCCTGCTTCAGAAGCACAGCTAAAGCAGCTGAATAAGTGGCGAGACGAGGATGATCAGCTGACTGCTGATCAAGTGACGAAGGGTAGAGCGGGAGACATGATCACGAAGATGATTCACGGGGCGAAGGGACGGTATGCCAAGTTAAGGGCTGAGAAGCGAAAGGGTGAGAAGATAAAGGAGAAGGTACGAAGCTGGGATGAACTGAGGGACCGGCAACGGGTTAGAGTGGGACCTGTCGGCGAACCGGTTGCGCAAGCTGGTTGATTAGCCAAGATGGGGAATCTCCATCCGTGAGGAGCTAGTTAAAAGGACACCTGGAAGGCCGTAAGATCTGCTTGATGGATTCAGTCCGATGGACGTTGGAGCACAAACGGCATCGTTTGGATAACGTCGAATACACTTGTTGATACCCCAATAGTGTTCTCATACTCAGTTATGTATTCAAAGTGTAACGAGGACACTGTGTGCTTGTCCACAGCCAAACATTCCGTGTTAATACTGACGGAGCCTTCAGAGGCCCTGAGTGAGGACAACTGGTGCATCCAACCTTCTGCTATGCTGTAAGAATTTTAGAAGACCATACGGGGCGTCCCTTGTGCTGAGGCCTCCAGGCAACAACATGTTATTCATGGCTGCAGAAGTAGTCCAGCTTCCCCAAGTTGAAGATGCTGTACTCAACGTGGTCCTAGCACGACACTCAGTGCAGTCGTTATCGGTAGGATATATAAGCCCTGAGTAACATTCCCCTTGAAGATTAACGAGATGAAATGCTTCAACACTACAGCGGGTACGATGCCACAACAGAGGCAGGATTCAGATACGGGCGAAATTCTGCGATTGACGCTGTGTTACACGAAGACGCGTGACTAGAAGTGAAGGTCATCATGGTCGTGGCATGACGATGCTGAACTCAATAGACAACGAAGCGGACCATGATCTTCATGATGGTGATGCTGCAAACATGTAATGACAGTGACGTGGTCTGATAATAGTGATGAGCATGAACACGACAATGATGTGCTAGAGTAGCTTCAACCTTGCTTAACAGAATCGGAGCGTCGTTCTCTTTTTGAGCTGCTGTCGGCGTTGCTGCCCAAACGCGTTCGCCAGGAGGAAGTCACAGCGGTTGTGGAATCCTACCTATAACCACCCAGAAAATGGTTTAAATAGGCGCGATAGGTACTCATACGGCTTCCGCCCGCAGGTCTGACAGGTAAATCCCTGAACAGCGGTCTCATGAGCTCGGAGAGTTCGTTCGTGATGGCTTGGTTTAGCGATGTTTCCGTGAAGTAAATGTCGAGAGTCCCTCGGTGGAATTGAGGTGAGAACAGCACCAAGAAAAGGTGGTACTCCGAGCACCTGACTAGGTGCTGTGGTCCGAAGCGCATATGTCTTATGAGTGTTTTGATGGGATTCTCCGCATCTGAGCTTCTCGCTTTTAGGATCTCTCGGAAAATTTCTTACGCTCCTCCCCGTGTTACTATTACCAGCTTCTTATATAACGCTACCCATTGACTTGCGACCCACGGACGCTTCCGAGAGCGCCAGAGAACTCCGCGACTGCAAACTCGTAGTTAAGAAAGGGACAAATGTAAGCTAATCGAGAAGAGTGCAGAAAAATTATTTCATTAGGCAGTCCGCTATCTGATACACGAATTGACAGCGTCAAACCTGATGATCACATCTTGATATGTGTAGCCAACTGTTTCAGAAGAAGCGGCGTATACTTATTCAGGCGTCAACCGCAACTGTCGGAGGTAATTCTGTCGAAGAGCTTTCCTGTGCCATGGTGGAACGGGAGCAGTTTGCAAGGTCGAAACAGCAATTAAGCTCTGGTCTCTACCTGGAAATAATGTAGGCTTGCTGTTCGTGGCGATGTAAACGGAGGTAGTGATGAATGTTAGCAAGATATCAAAGATGGTACAGCGCGATCAATGATGACAATGACGATCTCAGTTATGGTGATGAAGCCCAACATGATGATGTTGGCAGCCTCCACGAGCATGCGAGAATCGTTCTCGATGGGGGCTCATGTTGTTCGTATAAAGCGGCCTAATGCGGTGTAACGATGCTCGCAAAGCTGGTGGAAAGTGGTATCGTTTCTTCGCGTAGAGTATTTAAATAAGAGGAATAAGCAAATTTCTTTGCAATAGTGCGAGCGGCGGTCCCTTGTGAGCAAGCAGTATAGGTGCTAGCCATTACTAGGCGGTACTGTAGGACTGTGCGGTAAGGCTGGGGAATTCGCAGCAAAGTGTGCGCGGAAGTGATATCTTTCCCTGGGGGTCTCTGCGGTAAAGCACCCTATTATATCCGGTCTAACTAGCTGTACCGAGCTTCTTCTCCGTGGCTTTCATTATTGCATTTTCCTGTTTGACGAGTGCGAACAGCAAGTGTCAAGCTTATTAACGAAGCGGATTTGAGAGTCCACATCGCGAGATCGATAAGATCATGGTCAAAGCAGCTCCACCGTTCGCCCAGTTCTCGTGCGCCTTGTACGCCGCTTGACACGAGGCAGTAAGACATGCACCTAACTAGATGGTGACTACGCTGATATTTTCTGCTATTAGAATCGTAGAGACGTAGGATTTTAGCAGAGTAATGAGGGAGATGGCTTTTACACACTCTATAGCCTTCGTTTGACGTAAAATGTCCAGGCCGAGCCTGTAATAATAAACTGAATAGTTGGAAGCATCCACACGGCCCAAAGGCGACCTTCAAACATGTTCATGCATTAGGCCGAACAACTTGAAGGCGAAAGCGTAGAAGATTGTCTCAATTATTTTATGCGAGTACGCTCCGCTTACGATTCTCTTGATGACTTGTGCTAGATAGATGCTGATGTAGAGGTGAGAGGTAAAAGACGGCGAGATATATTGACGATGATGAAGGTGTTGCAAACACTGAATAGGGTATAGCTGATGGTCATCACCTTTCGTAAACAACACGCTCAACCAGTAGGATCTCAATTAGTCAGTTGAGTCTTGGAGTTCAACTTTTCGGCAGCGGTTAAAGCACCACATGAGTCTTAACGCGCTAGCTGTAGCGTGTTTTGTCCCGTGTTTGATTGGAGTGCCGCTTCTGCTCGCAGATCTCCCTTTATACCCATTGGTATAAATCGGTACGAGTTTCACAAGTGCTACTCCTTTTTCCCTATGCATGACAAACCCAGCTCAAACCTTCCCACAACTTCAATCATATAAACTCATAATCTTCGTCCCATTCCCCGGCAGTTTCGCCCTCAACACCGCTCCCGGCTTCACCCTCAAATCAACCCCATTATTCCAGCTCGGCTGATACGGCAGCTGGTTAACCGTCATATAAAAGTACCCATCCTCCGCCACGCTCGCGCTATCCGGCCACAAGATCCTCGGATCCCGTACAAACCCATGCGTCTGCAGATCCCGCGGGTCGAAATAGTATATCGCGTTCTGCGTCGGCATGAGCTGGTATATCAGCCCGTTCGAGTCTCCCTCGAAGCCGTTTGCCTCGCCACCGCGCTGGCCGAGGGAAGACACGTTATTGGAGGCTGCTTGTTCGGCGAGGGGGTCGGAGTTGCGGGCGCGCAGGGTGAGGGAGGGGATCCGGTAGAGGTAGGTCGATGTTAGCGGGGAGTAGTAGATGTACTGGCCGTCGGGGGAGATTTGGACCCCGTCGAGGCCCTCGAGTTGGTGCGCGACGGGCATGCCGGGGTTGCGGTAGTAGAACGGGTGGCCTTGGTAGCTGGGGACGACGTCGTAGGCGCGGAGGACGGAGGGGTGCTGGGTGAGGCGGCGCCAGGACTCGCCGGTGCCGAGGTCGAGCATGATGAAGCCGGGGCGGCCCTCGTCGGAGGAGTCCACGATGTAGGCGATGCCGCAACCGGAGGTGCCGGTTAGGTTGGCGCGCAGGTCGAAGCGGATGTCGTTCATGTAGCTGTCTGGGTAGTGCACGCTGGCTGGGAAGGTGTAGGTTGCGATGACGGAATCGTTGGTTAGGGATACGCCGATGATTTTGGGTCCACCTGGCTGGGCGTATGGCATTGTGTATGTGCCTTGGGCATTTTGGATTGTGGGCCGGCCGGTGTCGACGATCCAGAGGGTTTCTGGGCGGGACGAGGTTGCGGGAGTGATGTAGAGGGATTGAACGCTGATGAAGCCGGTGGAGTTACTGCTTCCGAAGTGTATGCCGTTGAAGGTTGTGTTCAGGCTATCCGGGGGAAGATTGAGCCCAGGGGGATATGGTGCCTCTGCAGTAGTATTCACAACTTCACCCAGCGTGTACTGGTACGTGCCGCGTGTATAACATGTGAAGATCCGGCCTGTACTCGAGACGGCAAGGCCTATGGGCCATTGGTCGTAGAAGTAATGTACCTCTTCAATTAGCGGGCCGTATGTTCCACTGTCCACTCGGAGGATGGTATTGTATCTTGAATCGCCTTGAACGAGACCTGCAGTGGCGATAGTATTATCTTGAGCAAGATCTGCAAGGCCAATCTGAGCTGAGGCTGAGCTCGCTAAGACACTCAAGACTGAGATCAGCTTCATCGTAGAACGACGGGTAGAATGAGAGTAGAAGGGTGCTTTTACTTCTAGGATGCCAAGGTCCTCAACTTATACATAAAGTTCTGTGATTGAAAACCATCAGGAACGTCATCTTGCGAGCCGCTATAACCTTAAGTCCTCGATGCCACCCAGCCTCTACCCGAAATCGCGTGGGAGACGACATGTCTCCTTCCTATGACGGCATTGTATGCAAGGCACTTTCAAAGTGGAGTTATTCGAAGATCTGCTGTGCATCTTCCCGCTGCCGGCCCCGCCTCTCCACAAGCGGCCACCAGCCACAGCCGACGTCGCCGATTACGGCATTGTATTTGCGACAACTGGATACATATCTCCATCCTACGCCATTCATAGCCTTCGGTGTGGATGGGAATCAAAGGAGCTTGAATTGAGATCAGACCGGGGCTGTATGACAAACCGCGATCGCAATCATTGCTCTGAACTGATGTGTGAGAGGGCAAAACATAAATCTTCGTACAGAAAGACATCCATGGAAGTCCGCCGTGTCCCGCGATGTACTTGGGGGAAAGGTAGCCAGTATATATACATAACACAGACCTCGGAGGCCACAAGATGACCTCTCAGCGCCTCTTTTACGCCAACAACGCTCAGGAAACCCCCAACGTCCCAAGTCCAACCGACTATCCCAAATTGGAAGCCATTTCTCTGTCTTTCCTCCTCTAGATATTAACATTAAATTAAAGTAGAGGATAGAGATTTGTCTATGGGCTCTTCTTAATCTTCCCATCAGAACCATCCCCTTCCAACATCTGGCTAAGTCCAGAAAGCGAAAACGAGCTGCCGGAAAAATGTACAGCGACGAGCCAAGCGCAGAGCATATTTACAAGGTGATGAAGGAGGTAAGCATACGTGACGCCGTAAACAGCTGCGTACACGGCGAGACAGAAGAGGAAGATGTTGCTGATGTAGCGCGCCCTGCATGTCGTTAGCACGCTTTGTTAAATTGTTGAGTGGGGCGCATAGGCGACTTACCGAGAGGTGATCCTGGGCACCATCCGACCCGTGCTGAGTGTTTCCACGAGAAGGATGTAAGGCATTATGGACAGAATGTTGTGGTGAGACGAGAACGGTGTGAGCCAGTGCAGGGTGAGGTTGTGTATCCAGACAACCAGCACCGGTATGTTCATCGGCAATACCCAAAGCATCAGGACCAGCAAAGAGTGTGCGTAGTTGTAGAAATTATAATTGGTCCCGGATCTCTGCGCAACTCGTTAGCCATATAAACAGGGGACCGGCGGTTGACGTACCGTTTCTTGAGCTAATTTAAGAGCCCGCACACAGGTCGCGATCTGCACCAGGCAGAGGACCATGTAGGCGAATTGATATGGTATGATGGTCGAGACCATGAGTATCAGTACGCCAGTCGTTAAAACTCTCTGCCAAGGCGACGTAACGGCGAAAGAAGTCGACATTCTTCTGGCCTCTGTCAGTTGGAGCTGACGTCGATCGCGCTAGAAAACTTACCTTCCATCATCGTTCCTTAGCGAGAGCGATCTAATGCGCGTGTATATAAATGTCAAGATGTGTATTACGAGTAGTGCAACATAATTAAGCGCGATGCAAACGCCTACGGTAATCAAACCGAGAAAAGGGACGAGGAACCAGAAGAATGGATCCTGAGAGCCGAGGAGTAGATCGTTCTTTGTGAAGTCGATGGGCGTCTCGGTCGGGGCAGATTTCCAGTTGAAGAACTTGGACCCGGATAGAGCTTGACCGGACTTCGACAGCGAGATAGCTAGAAAAGTCAATGCCATAAAGAGCACCGGCAACGATGTGCGCAGACACTGATCCATGCTCTCCGCAAAGCTCATGAACAGCCCTGTAGCAACGTCAGTCGAATCCTTCACCGACGGAGAGAAACTATCTTACCGCTTTCATCATAGATTTTGAACTGTTTCCGTAGAACCATAGCTACAACCAGCAGAGGAAATGCGGAGAAAGCGGTCCGGTATCGCATGACCAGCTTGCCCATGCTCCCAAGCAGATCGATTTGAAGCTTTATTTCGATGGACTCCCGGGAGGTTACATCTGACCAGAGCTGTAGAGATACGCTCTGTTTCGCACTCAAATCCTCCAACGGTGGCGGCATGTAGGGAGCCACGCCGTGTAGATTCATGTTCGCTTCTCTTACGTTGACAAAGTACTTCGATTCATAAGGCTCCTCGATGTACTGCCGCATCAAAGGCGTGAAAAGCTCCGGCTCGTCTCCTGAAGAGTGCTTCACAATGCTGAGTCTGTACGAAAGGAGACTGGAATGTATTGCAGGGATCTTGACCTCGGTGACCAAAGCTCTGACCTTTGATAGCTTGATGCTGAACCCTTTCGTCAATAGGCGCCACAAACCAATATCCCTCTGTATCACAGAATCCGAGATGGTCTTGAACTCCGCCACGACCCAGCTGGGGATTGGTTCATTCGCTTTGTCGATCACTGCGACGAATTGGTGATCAGTGAGATCTTCGAGCTTGTACTCCAGGTAATAAAATGGCGGCGCCTCGTCGAAAGGGAATTCGGATTCTCGCGTTGACGCTGGTAGAACTATCACGTCTGCCGCTGCATTCTTGCATGCAAGTCTAGTGAAGCCTGTGCTGTTGCCGGATAAGTCAAGAGTCACAGAGAAGGCGGTTGATGCCAATCCTGCCTGCAATGGAAATACGCTGCAGAAGAGAACTTCCAAGTGGCCGTTCTCGCCCGGTCCGTCGAGTTTTTCGTTTGTCAGCAGAGAAAACTTGCGACCTTCCGGCTCGCCTTGTGGAGGCACTGGTAGCAGATGCGCTTTTGGTACTTTATGGTCGCCCAAGGTACGCAACGTCAGCCGTTCGCCTTGTGAGACGATGGTATTGGAATTATCTTCTAACGTTAAAAGTGTTTCAGGGTCTGCTTTCACGTCAGTAACGGGTTATTATGGGGGCACGGCCTAGCTTACCCTTATGAGGCAGATTCTTCTCCACTACATCTTCAAGCCCTGTCAGGAACCGTTTCTCGAAGGCACGCATTCTCTGTTCGCGCGACGCGGTCTGAACAGGACGACGAGCATCAATAACGTCATACAGAGACTTGACCACGCTCTTACGGAGTTGATCACACCAGGTGATTGCTAGATGATCCATTCCCGTCCAGACCTGTGGTATCGTTGACGTGAAAACGGTGAATCCATGAGTTGGTGGCACAATGGAGCTCACTGCGGAGTAATCCGACGGTACGACGGTATCCAGTCCGCCTCCGGCAATGGAGACGAGCGTAACTTGCGATAGAGGGTTTTCACTCTCCTGTTTCCGCGAGTATGATTGACGCCAATATTCGTTGATGTTCTTGTATGTATGCACAATCTCCGAGTCGAAAGACACGGGGGCCCTTGCGTGCGGCGCGGACAAGGTCACAATAGTATTGACGGAGTTTGACTGATAGTTCGGCATGGTGAGCATTGTACGTGCGACAACGCCACCCATTGAATGTCCAACTAGAATGACAGAGCTTGGGTCGGGCAGGCTGGTATCTCGTGCTGAACTGTGCGTGTTATGGTACAAAAAGAGAATGTATGCCACTGCTTCATTCAGGTATTCCGCCTGGTCCAGTAGCGTCTGTCCGTGAAAGGCCGTGATATCTTCATTAAAATCTACAGAAAAGAAATCCAATGCTCGCTTCCCATTATTAAGTGCATCTTGATCGTGTCGAAGGACGTCGTGGAAGTACACAGCAGCTTCAGCGGCGAGCGGTCTCACTTGCTTGTAGCTTCCTGCATTTCCGGGTATGAATAAAACTGGTACTCCTTTCACCTACGCTGGTTAGCTTTTGTCGGAAGCCTTTCATCGTCCTTCACTAACCCTGGTATCCTCATCTATGCCACCTTCTCTGTACAAATACAACGAATATTTACTCGCGAAACGGGTGTGCTCGGTATCGAAGTCGGAGAACTTTGCGAAAGCAGCGCGCATATACGACATAGCGCAGCCTTTGGGATCAAGCTGCCTAGTCAGAAACGATTGGACAATTGTGATGAGGAGGATTATAGCGACCGCGGATGTGGCAAGCGTAAGGAAAGAGCAGGACCAAGGACTGCGCAGTTGCGCGCGCCGTCGGCGCGCATCCGCCATTGTGTCTGGTGATGACTTCTTGGACAAGATCAATTCGTCCAGAGAGTCTTTGTCGGAGTCTGTAGTCGTGGCAGATGTGGAATCCCAAGCGATTGTGTTATCCTTCGTATGCCTCGCAACCGATCCATCTCTTCCCTTCACTTGTGCACGGCGCTTGTCCCTAGAGGTGGTTCGAGTGGGAGGTTTGACGGCAGCAATTGATCCTGTCGCTGAGTCGTCTTTTAGCGTGTGGGAACTTTGCAGAGAAGATTGCTGGACGTCGTCCCCCTCCGCAATTGGGCCCGACGACCGTGTCCTCATCTACGTCGACCAAGCACACGGATTCTCACGGTCGTCAGCTACGACTAGGTAGGTAGTCAAGCGTCGCAAAGGGTTCGCCAAGAGTGCTTAGTTGCGACTGCCGAGAACGAGCGTGGGTGAATGCCTGAGCGAGCGACTGAGTGCAGGCAACGGTCATCTATTAAGTTACTGTACCGCGATGGCACTCCGCATGAAGCCGACGCGTGAATAAATGTGGTCAGCGAGCATATAACGGTTTGACACTCCGTTAAAGCTTATGGCGAAGGAAGCCCCCGCAAGTTCATCTCTCGTTAACCAGGATTCCGGGCCATAAAAGCTGTCATACTGTTTGTTTAGTACTAGCTAATCAACAATGCCGGCCGGAAAAGTAAGATGGCTGGACGCGGAGGCAAGCTCTACCCTGGCACTTGACGTTGTGGCTTGCAGCACAACGGCGACGCAATTACAATCCTACGAACCTTTCTACACCGAAGACTTAAAGATGCTGCGCAATACAATAATAATAGGGGATACTTATGCATGCATTCTATGTGCAGAGTAAAGCCTCTGGCACTCCTCTTGACAATAATGTCGTAATTCTTACCATGTGTTATTGCCAGGTAGGTACCCACGGCCTTTGACTTTGACTAGACCATCAGGCCGCGTCAGCGCACCAGGGACGTTTCATGCATGGCATCTGCACGTCACGATTCAGCTGCGTTTCAAAATCAACCTGTGACCAGTTTGGTGTACAGTACCCAAACAATTCAAGGTTGGTAACAGACGCTATTCCAGCATCCTGTTACGAGTACCAATCGATACATTCGAAATTACGCCCGAAAAGGTGACGGCTTCCGTAACATTCAAATCATCCTCTCAATTCAAGCCCTTAGTTAACCGGGACTTCATGAAACTGCAAGATCAATTTTCCACTCTTGGGGTGGGCAACATAAGAATCCGTCTGCTCGATGCCCTCATCATCCACGATACTCGTGCTAAAGTTCGTGTATATTGCTGCAGTAATATATTTCATGACTGGACGAAGCGTTCTAGTCAGCTAGCTTTCATCACAGACAAGAATTAAGAACGTACCATAGATGGCCAAGTTGCTGCCCACACACATCCTTCCTCCACTCCCAAACGCCCAAAACCATCTCATCATCTCCAGACTGCCTCCAATCTTGAACCGGCCATCTTCCCCCCTTTCCAACCATCGCTCTGGCCGCCACTCCTCTGGCTCAGGAAAGACATCTGCATTACGGTGCAAACTGTACGCTTGGGCGCTTACCCGCACTCCGGGCGGAATACCGTGATACAACTGATCTCCTTCACCCAAGCTGCAAGCAGGAGAAGGAGTGATGCGAGGCTGGGAACCAGGTATCGCAGAGTGAAGGCGGAGAGTCTCCATGATGCAAGCATGTAGAACGGGTAGTGCATCCAGATCTTTGGAAGAAGGCAGGTCCGGGCGGGACGAAGGTGAAAGAGGAGGGTCCAGAGTGAGGAGCTCCTTACGAAGATCCGATTGTAACGACGGCCTCTGAGAGAGCCGGTGAGCAAGGTACGTCAGTGTTAAAGACGATGTCTCAAAGCCAGCAGCTGCTTGGTCCAGGAGCTCGCTGGCCATGGTGAGACGAAAGGGATGAGGCCATTTTGATACGTCTGGACTGGCCTTGAGAAGGGCCGACCTAAGTTGAGAGTAGACTACCGGTTCATAGCCGGAGTCTTTATCATGCTTTATGTCCTTTTCGGACTCCTTTGACGGCTCCGAAACAGCTTCGGCGGCATCACACATCGCGAGGCACCAGGCCTCAATCTCCTGGTTTGCTGAGTCTACCCATTCCGGCACCGGAGACAGGCCAATCCGTCCGAGAAATTTGGTAACATGAGGCAATTCCGCGGACCAGAAAGTGTACGACTTCCTGCTATAGTAGAGATCCATGAAGTGGTCTCTGTTCTTATCATCCTCCAGCCAATTAGTAGAAGCAGAGAAACCGAACTTGTACGCCGAGACGATATCCATGGTAACAGCAGCGAACAAAGCATAGACTTCCACCCCACCACGGAAACTGGCAAGCTTGGGGAGAAGTCTGTCATACAGTATGCTCGAAGTGACAGCGGTCATTGCCGGCGAGCTCTGAAGATATGATTTGGAGTAAAGGTTCGACAGCATCCGTTTCCGTTGCGAGTGCGGTTTGGTGTATTCCATGGCAAACATGTTGGGTACTCTTGCAGCAAGGTATGAGTCGAAGCCACTTTGAACGCACAACTTTGTCATAGACTCACCCGTAATTCTGGAACTGGTTCGCATACCATGTAGTCTTCTCAAACGCCGAAAGAGTCCGGATGCCTCCATCAACGCAATTGACACTGATTTCATTGGGTGCGAGTCTTACAATGGGGCCATGCTTGAGGTGTGCTTGATGTATGGTTCTGTTTGCCCGACTTTTGTAGCGTATCCAAAGGATCCACAAGGGAGAGATGCTGGAGGTAAAGTGTGCATTTGGAATCTTTGACAAGGAGGATAGGAAAGCTGGATAGATTATGTATTTGTAGATTGCTATGCCTAAGACAATTGCAGCGGCCAGGCTAGGCGCGCTCAATATTGATGCCATGTTGTCCTATTTTTCACGAGGGGATACAATTGTATGATCTGTCTTGGCCGCGGGATACCTTTAAAAAGCGAAGGCTCACAGTTAAAAGAGGTTGATAGACATGCCCGCCCTTCCAGAGATCGCCCGCCCTTCTAATGATCCCCCACCCTCGTGCTGCGGGGCAATACCTCATCGGACATGCTTGGATGTTGACGCGGTAACATGATTGTCATTATTTCTTCAAGCCCATATATCCTTGAATTCAGTCAAATTGATACAATGGCACTAAGCTAATTGAAAAGACGCAGCTACTGGAACGATATCAATCCGCATTGACCATGACAGAGCCGGCACCTTCATTACTGCGCCTTCCAGGTGAACTCCGCAACCAGATCTATTCATATATCTTCGAAACCGCCCAGGATCCTCTTCTCACTCCTGTACCGTCCTTCACCACGGCTTCTCCTGTTTCATCGCCCATCAACAGCGAGCAATCACTTCTAGATCACCTCTCAATCCTCCTCACCTGCCGTCTCATCTACCAAGAAGCCTCCCCCCTCGCATTCTCCACCACAACCTTCCGTCTCAGCAGTCCCTGCCCCTTCTCCCTATCCACCCGCCTCTCCACCCTCCCTCCTTCACTCGTCACCTCCCTCCGCCATATCACCATCGCCGCCAAGACCTCCGCTCTCCGCGCTCTCAACGAATCCTGGACCTTCTACCCCTTCGCAAGCGAAGACCTACGGCTCGATACCTTGACGATCTTCCCGCGCCGCCCCAAGACGTATTACGATTCTTACAAGGAAGTCGCGGATCTGAGCCAGTGCCATACCCTCGCGCTCGTCGTTGGCCAGTGTCTCGTGAAGCTGGAGAATGTGCGGCATTTCCGGCTGGTGAATAATGGGTGCTTTGAGGGTGGGTTGTGTGGGCTGTGGGGGCTGTTTTGTAGGAGCACGCTGGAGAGGATGAAGAGAGAGAGGGAGCGGGTGGAGGTGGGAAAGGGGAGGCCTGAGAAGAGGTGGAGGTGGGATGCTGGGGATGAGGTCTTTGAGCTTATGAGGGTCGGCTCTGGATGCAAGGGCAAGGAGAGAGGAGGAGATCTGTGTACTGCTACTTGGGGCTGGGACGAAGACTTCTTCTGAGTCACTCGTGAAGCTTACAACACCAATTTTAAATGACTCATAGCGATGGAGAGTGCAAGCATATCCGAATATACCAATCAACCCCGTTTCAACCGGGAAATCATATTCAAGCCACAACTCACTCCAACGGCTCACTGTGCCGACACCAGCACTCGGCGGGCCGGAGGAAGAAATCAGCCCGTGACAAGAGTGCAGCGGAGGCCATCTGCACGTTACTTATCACTGAAAACGAGCTCTAAGCCAACATCAAGGAACATCCCGGGGCCGTCCTCAATATCTCTATTCCCAAACTTCCCTGCTATGTATGAGGTTTGAGTCTTTACAGGCGTCCACGGAAAACTTGGTAGCACCAGTCACATCTCTCTCTGTGGAGAGCGAAGAGACTGCGAGAAAGGTCATTGCATCAAGGTTGTCCGAACTCACGTCAGCTTTGTGAGAAGCTTTCCGTCAGCCGAAACGCTTAGATCTGAGTGCTATGCGACCTCCCTAGATTTCTGTGCCGCTCGATCACACGCTCATTGATACGAGTCTCCACTTACCGGTCGCCTCTTTGCTTTGGAACACCCCAAGAGCCGCCAAGAGCTCCAAGAAAGGTCCGAACAAATTTGACGTCGGGCGGCGAGCAGAAGGGTACTATTCATGAGCGCTAATTGGCCGGACTGTGACAATTCCGAACAATAGCAGAAGTCACGTCTCAAAAGCATGAAGTTCTCCGAAAAGCAGACATGCTTTAGCTACTTTGGCTCCCTTATGCCAGCAAGCGCTGCTCAATGAGCCCATACGATTAACAGGGAACTCGTTGGGGGAAGCGTCCCGCGCTGCACAGGCTTGCAATGAATGCAGACAAAGTGGTGGGGCTTGTTGCCATTTGATGACTGGCAAGATTTATCGGAACGATTTGCCCGAGCGATCATTCCACAACGAAGTTAACATAACTCAAACCGAATGAGGAGGAAAGTCGTACCTATTTTGGCACCATAGGCCAGTTAAACAAACCATTCATCAAGCTTCTGACATGATCTTTCCAAACTTCCCGCACCAGCGATGCAATCGAGCGAGTCCAATTTCGCTCAGCTCGTTAATACTCCCTATGGTGTAACCCCAAGTGGTAGCGCGCTCAATGACTTCTACTACATAACGTCCACCAAGGACAATGCTATAGCCAAACGGCGACGACCAATGGGCCATCCAGCAATCACAAGAGGTGAGATTGGCTTGTTCTGTGTCCCAATTACTTTGGCAAATGTTATGATCTATGTCATGCCACAAGTAATCGTGTTGATTATAATGAATGTTAGTCTGGGCGGTGGTGATTCGAGTGTCTAACAAAGATGCTGGTCCCAGACGTCTACGTCTAATCCGCCGTCATCATCACCGTGCTCTGTACTCCTCATTCTGAGTTGATCATATTACCACGGCCTGAATCGAACAATTTCGGACCTTTCCACGTAGCTCATGCTTCCGTATCTCACGAGTGTATCTGCTGGAAGATTTTGGAACAGCAACGCGGCCCATCAACTCGTCCGGCTCTGCTCCTGTGCATATCGCTTTCCCCGCGCTGCGGCACAACCGTCATGGGTGGTGGTCGCCCGGTAGCAAGGATCCAGAAGGCGTGGGCTGGCGATTTGTTCCAATTGAATAGAGCAGCGTGCACCGAGAGCATTTAGGACAGCTGTAGCAGTGAAGCGAACTTTGCAAGTTTTACTTATACTTTTAGATTCTAGTTTGATGCGATACCATCTAGCGACTGAGTCCTCCTGCGCTGTGCCTGAGCAGCTTCCCAGGGTGTCAAGCTCTGAGTTGGTCATCCGCATGTTTCAAGTGTCGGAATGCATTATGTTAAACTCTTCGCATCGAATACTCCTCTTGCGATCAAGGAGCACTGAGGGGTGTGTTAAGGTCAAAGAAAGTTGCATTGTATGAGCAGCGAGTATGTACGGCTAGATATAAACAATGCCAGAAGCAAACATGTCGAAGAACCAAGAATATCATTCAGCGCTTTTGCTTTCGTGAATCCATTGCACGGTAGCCTCGTAACCTCATAATTCTCGCTTTTCGAATTCATGGATGCCAAACCCCCATCCAAATAGAGGGGTTTCCAAAGTGAAGCCAAGTATGTCGTCACCGGCTGTACATGCCCAAAAATGATACGAGGGCAGGGCCCAAAGAACATCACTGTGCTTTTTCGCCCCCACCCCTTCACGAAGCAAGTTCTGATGCAGCAAAACCACGATCTTATGCTCAAGTATACACCTATGTATAGCTCCTCATCGCATCCAAATACCCCGTGCCCCCCTTCATATCATGATCAAAGCTCTCCGCCACAACCAACACCCTCTGCAAATGCTCCATCGTCAGCTTCTTCCTTTCATTAACCGCCAGCGCCTGCGCCGTGCGGACCGCGTTCTTGATCTGCCGGCCGTTCATCTGCCGCTTCGCCAGCATCTCGTAGTCGCTTTCCTTAAACTCCGCAACACCGACGCCGTCGGCTTCTTTGCCAGCTTCCATTGCTCGCACCTTGTCGATGAACATCTTCCAGACCGCTTTCTTGGCTTTGGCGGTTAGCTCGCCGTAGCGCAGGGCGACGTGGATGCGGGATTGGAAGGCGTCGTCGAAGGTCTCGACGCGGTTGGTTGTGAGGAAGAGGATGCCTTGGAAGTATTCGAGCAGGCGGAGGAATATGGACACGAGTGCGTTGCGGTGGATGTCGTGGACTTCGCGCTTCTCGAGGAACACGTCTGCCTCGTCGAGGAGTAGGACTGCGCCCCATGAATGTGCGATGTCCAGAATCTTTTGAAGCTCGTGCTCGAGGGTCCGCGGATCGGTGCCTAGCTCGCCGGCAGAGACCATATACAGAGGGCATTTGAGTAGCTCGGCGATCCCCTCTGCAGTGAGCGTCTTTCCGGTACCAGGAGGACCGTGGAGAACAGCGACAAGACCTTTGCCCTTGCCTTGCACGACATCATCGATTGTCTTTGCGGCGTGAAACTTGTGGCTCTCAACGAGGGCCTTGACGATGCTCTTCTGGTTCTCGGGTATGACTAATGATTCGAAAGCGCCTCCGTTCCACTCAATGTCTCTGATACCGAGAAGGGAGAACTCAAGCCAAAGCTTTTCGCTGAAGGCGAAGCCAACTACCACGGGTGAGGCGATGAGCAGTTCTTCCTCGGTAAACTGGCGCTCTGGGATTGTGTCGAGATTCTCAACTTGGACTTCCTTGCCGTCCTCATCCACTTCGACTTTGACGATATGGAGCTTTTCGTGTTTGTCGACGATGAATTTGGTCTTCATGCGTACTTTTTCCTCGTCGTCGTCTTCCAGGGGCTTTGGTCCTTCTGCACCGCCTTCTTCCTCACTAGAACTGCAGCAACAGTCCGAACATTCTGAATCAGATTCATCGTCATCAGGATCGTTTGGCTTAATGCTCGAGATGGGGTAATTCGGATTGATTCTTCGGAAGATAGCAGGATCAACCATAACGCGTCCGTTAATGTTGACTTTGGCAACCATTTTCTTCTTTTTTGCGAACGCTAAGCCCTTGTGGAATCGGTAATTCATTCCTTGTAGAGCGACGAACTTCTTGCCTCGGTCGATGAGCAGCTTCTTGAGGCCTTCCGGATCTTTGTGATACTTGAGAGGATAGCAGGGCAGGCCGGTGATTTTGCGGGCTCCCTTGAATGAGTCGACGGTGGCTTCAAAGTCACCCAACCCAAAGTTTTTCCCGTCATACTCCAGATACCGTCCTTCAATGCTGTACCACTCACCTCGCATGAACGAGCTTTCCTTGTTAGCATAGTCGACTTTGAAGCACCGAGGGTCATCGGCAGACCCATACGTGGTAGTATATGCGAGGGTGTTAGGCTTGAACAGGGCCCAAAGAAGCTCAAAAGTAATATTGCCTGCCTCCAGCAGCGGATAGAGCGTCTTTTTGGTTTCTGCATAGTCCTTGTCAAGGTACGATAACAAGACCTTGCATTCAGCAATGGTGAGCCCCATCCGCTTCTTCGCTTTACGCTTCTTTTCTCCCCTCCGACGAGCTTTGAGCGTCTTCTTGGTAAAGGTACGAATCTCTTCGAGGTACATGAAGAGCATGTTCGGATCCACCTATGAGAGTCAATAATGCAAAGTCATGATGATAGTACGAACGTACAGTCGGCTCGTCTTCAACTAAAGACACACCCTTCACGTCCTTCATCACCTCTGTCAAAGCCTCCTTGAGCAGCTTCGATTTGATGTCGACGACGGTGTTCTTGTACTTGTTTTCCCAATCAAACGTCCGTCGCACAGTGAAGATAAACTCATTGAACTCGTCCGCTTGATGATCCGCACTCTCGGTAAGCTTATAGTCATGGATCGTGTTGTCCCATAACTGGTCAACACGCTTGAATTCGAGTGTGCTTGCCCTCTTTGGCGAACGCTTCTTCTTCGACTTGCCGGACTTGTGCTTCTTTCGTCGTCGTTCAGGAGACGAGTCAGGATCATCCCGCTTTGAGCGGCGTGGAACTCTTTTGCTGCCTCCTTGTCCTCGTTTGTGGCGTCCGCGTCCCAAGTGAAGAGCCTGCATCTTCTGTAGCTGAAGTAGCTGTCGCTGTAGCAGCGCCCTTTGATCTTGCGCATCGTCAACCTCTTCATCGTCGTCAGCATCCTCCTCGTCACTTTCCTCGTCTTCGGAGTCTTCAATTGCTTTCCTTGAGCGCTTGTTCCTGCGCCGGTTACGCCTGACCTTTTCATCTTCTGATGAATCACTCTCAGAACTAGATTCCGATGAGTCACTTTCGGACTCTGAAGACTCGTGGCGAGCGGATTTCTTCTTCTTGGCTTTCAGTTTTCGACGCTGTAACCTCCGCCTGCGGTCTTTGCGCGCTGCCCGCTCGTCCTCAGAACCACTCCCCGACGACGAAGAAGATGAGGTCTCATCATCAGTGTCTTCCCCAGCGTCCTCACTGGCCGTGCTGTCCAGTGACGAATCCTCTGTGGAAGGGTCCTTCTTGCCCTTCCAGCGGCGTTTTGATTTCTTGTGACTGGAGTGTTTCTTGCACTGGTCCTTTTTGCTTTTCGAAACTTTCGCTTCACCTTCTTGAGTCTTCTGCTCACTCGTTGAAGAACTGCTGGCTTCTATAGGCTTGGACTGAGGGATATCATCGGACGGCTTCTCATCTCGTGCTGTGTCCATTTTTGCGGTGTTCACAACATCACAGAGATCAACGGTGCGAGCGATAGTTAGAGTGTGAGAGGTTTCGGAGGGAGTAGATGCGGGCGTTAAGATGGGACGTTTGCTCGGGGCTGCCAGGCCAGCTCTCGGTTTGCTGGAGTGGAGTGAATGGCTGACGCGTTTGCTCATGGGATGTGGCTTTCAAAGCTAGGAAGATGAAAGTGGTGTAGAGGCTATGCTAGAAGCGGTATACCGTTTGCTACAGTGTGTAGTGAGATCTGGTATGAGGTGGGCTGAGAGATCGAGATTGAGCTTTCGCCCGAAGTTTGGAAGTTCAAGCGCTGTTCGAACTCTTTTTATATGTACATTCAAAGAGCTGTCTATATATTGGCAGATATGAGTCATCTACAAGATGACTGTTTGAAGTGAGATTCGAGGCTGAGGGCGATGCTGCCTGGCCCGCTGGAAACTCTAAGAGCTAAGGTGAGAGTTGTCGAGGTCACTTATCGATAGGCGTGCCTAGGATCAATGTATATGATACGAGTCGCTTGCAGGCAGAAGTCAACAACTGTTGGATGAGCCTTATAAACTAACATTAGAATGCAGGCTATTCTGTGTTGCTCCCACAGTTTGGTGGCTGCGACGGCTCTAGAACAGCATGGAGATTTCTAGCACGCGCAAACCGTGACACGCATCCCCATAAAACTTGGAGGACGTTGCTGCTTGACGGCGTAGCTCCGGTTTGCTGCAGCACAAAGTCGACAAGAGGTAAATGATAGGAAGGATACGCTTGAAAACCTAATGAATACTGGATTGAAGAGCATAAAAGCTTCATGACTCATTATTGGCAGCAAGAGACGGCCATTGCATAATCAGATGCACAAAGTAACTGAATTCCTCTCGTGGAAAAGAAACCCACCATTTCGAGTCTCCATTATGTATGTGATATGTCCAAATCGGTTCATGAAAGCAAGAGGCAAAAGGGACAACAAACCAATCATTCGGCCGGACCAAAGCAATGTCCCCATAAGCCAGGCGACCAAATGTCCCCCCCTTCACCCAGCACATTGCTCGATACCAGCTACCAAGCTCTCGTCCCAGCATGCTTTCCAAAGGTTGTTGAGGTCTAGAGCCATTCATCACGACGACTTCGACGCGACGGGTGATAATAGTCCTCATACATGCTCGGTAAGTAATCATGGTGGCTACGGCGGCTAGGTCTGCCGTATCTGCCATTTCTGCCGGAGAAGAGATCTGGAATACCTCGAGTGTCATCGAGGAGGGCTTCATCCTCCTCTTCATCATACCAATCTGGATCGAACGGGTCGTGCAGGTCACCTGAGCCGAACGACAATGTGCTTGGGGACTGCATTCTTCTGGAGAACGGTCGAGAACGGCGCCAGCTCTTGCGAGGATAATCAAAGGGTGGATAATCGTCCTCGTAGGGATCCAACCCCCTATTGCCGTAGTAATATTCGGGGCACCCATCGTACGGACAGTCAGGGGGCGGCTGGAGTAGCTGCCATTCCCGAAGTGACCTACCCTCGCCGAAGAGGTCAGGATCGTACGAGCGATTAGGACGTCTGTTGCGGAACCCAGGAAATCGGACCCCTCGGCGATGCATGGGTACAGCATGCAGCGGTAAGCCTCTTCGACTCAACAAACTGAGTTCATTCCGCACCCTTTTACGATCTTGATTCAAACCTCCACTGCGTTCGCGATACGAAGGATCATAGTTGCGAAAGCGGCCTCTCCCCCTCGAAGGGTCGAATAGTGGAAGGCCAGGTCCACCAAAGTCCGTGAATGGATCGTAGCCTCTGAAGCCCGGCCCATTCATGAACGAAGCGTATCTTGGCAGATCATAAGTTGGGTCGGCAAAGGGTCCGCGTGGCGGGTAAGAGCGGAAAGCCATGAGTTTGTTTCGAGTTTGATTGAGGTGATGTTGGGTAAGACGGCTAAGCGGAAGTAGGTATGTTCGAGGTGATGCTCGAGACAGCGTGTGTCTAGGAAGCTGTTACGATCAACAGCTTGCTTGCCGTTGCAAAGTGCACATGAGAGATAGTGCGGTGTTAAGTAGAAGGCTTTGAGCTTCGAAGGCTCCTAGCGACCATCCCCCACTTAAGGAGAGATGAGCCTCGACGGACAGATGACGCTGCAGAATGGGCCCGGAAGGTAGCAAACAATCGCAGTTACACAGGCCTCAAATCCCACCAATAATATTGTTTGCGCAACGACTTTTGCACAACCAGACGATCACATTGTCTAGATGTTGGAACCAGCCTGAAGACTTATTCCATATGTGCCAGCGATCTTCATGAATATGTTCAGTAGTCGTCTAGTATACCTGCTGTGCAATCTTCTACGTGTTCGTACCTCCAAATACCTAGCATAGTGGATTTTGGCGGATCGCGTCAGCCAGACAATTTTCGAGGGCTGCTGTCAGCAGGGCCTCCAACTTTCCCTGTCCAATGGCGATCATAATCCGAGTTTCTATAGGGCGATCTAGGCCCGCTGTCAGTGACATGAGATTAGTAGCAAACATGCAGCGATCCAAGATCCTATTAGACAGCCATATGCGGGACGAGACTTCGTTCATCTGCCTCGTATCGCTGTCAAAGCGGCAGACTGCAGTGACAGATGCAATCACCGGTCGTCATAATGGTGTAATGAAGTGAATGTATTTTACACAAGGACATAGTAGATCTAGCAGTAATGCCGGATTCCTAGCGGGCGTTCGCGCCACGGCGGGGCCGCGGACTGATGGCAAATGACTGGACGGTATGAAGAAGTAGTACTTGCACCTCGCCGGCTGTCAAAGTCGGCACCGGTTAGATAATTGGTTCCGCTAGTCTACGGAATGGCCGTAATGAGTAATGTTGCGTCTAAGATGAATGTCCATTCAGTCAACTGCAATTGAACACACAATCGTCGTGCTCAAGAAGGGATATTGACACACTAGAAGGAGACGCTCGCGTTCAGGACGGTCCACGGCGAGATCCAATGAAACTTCTACAGGACACCCGTGCATGCTCCACTCAGCTCGAAAAGATACTGAACTACGAGTCATTGCGGGCTGTGAAATATTAACCGACAATGCGCTCTTGCCGCGGTGTAGATCAACACTTCGAAGAAGAACCCTGTTTTACACAAAGCCACGGTTGTGAGACAAGGTCGTCCAAAGGATGTGAGTGATTCGAATTGTAGGATGCTGTGGACACCAGTGACATGTTCGATTGGGTTAAGGTACATTAGCTTAAGGGAAAGGTGCCAAAGGTGCGCTGACAACCACAACGCCGTCGGAGGGCCTAGGTGGTAAGCCTAGCTATCACGTTCGAGGGGTGTGCAGCATTACAACGGGGAGTTCCGTGACTGCAGTGTCTAGAGCGGGTCTATTTATCCATTTCATACGATTGTCCCTTGACCGAGTATCGGAAACCTTCAAGAAGGGCTCAGGACAGGTCGAAGTGTACTTGCCGAACTAGCCTAGTGGAGTATGTATGGATGGATCAACAATATCATCATGACGGAGTACTCATCAGGGCACTAAGCAGCCGTTGTGTTCAAGCACATTGAAACAGATGGTAGCATGCTTGCATGAATGCAGCCCGTTGCTGCTAGCTCGTGAAGCTCGGGCCATCCCCAGCCAGGAATGAGTGAGACCAGTGAGAAGTAAACGAGTATGTTTTAGGGTAGTAATGTAGCTATCCACTGTAAGACACAGACTGGCGCGTTCAGACATAGCGATTCATATCTCATGAATTTCTTCCTAGGAGCAGAGGCTTCGGTGTGAAAATGTTGAATCTCCCGCTTCCATGTCCGTAAATGCCGACATCCGAATGCTACTTACCCCAGCTCCATTCAGCTGGTCCTCTCTAGCATGCTCAACCGTAACCAACCCCCTTTACATCTCATCCATCATTACCGCACCATAAGTAACAAGTCGTCTTGTAACAAGAAACTTCATCAACAGCCCATACGGTCACACGTCCTTGCACTTGCAGCGGCATATGTGTCCGAATCACAACAGGCGTTCCAATATCCGAGCGCCATCCAGTGCGAGAAGCAGGGCAGCTCCTAGGTTACGGTATCCAGGGTGTACATGAGGCGCTTTTCGAGGGGCGACTTTGTGTTCTCCCGCCAGCGAATGGCGAGCGTATCCGCCGCAGATGCTTCAGCTTTCCGACTTGAGCTTGCCTATCTTTAGTGGAACGAACGATGAAATTCTGGAGGTGTACGACGGCTGTTTCTATAGCGTTTCCCCGGTTTCATTCTGCAGTGACTCTAGGATTAAGACAAAGGCATGAATTGCGGCAGCCGATGTTGAGGACAGAGCAGCTCGGGGGCGGTCAAGGACGGACTCCCTCGTGCACATCATGTATTTACGTCTCTAAATCTATATTGTCTCAGCTAGCTTGACTCATGGAATTTTGCTGTACATTTATTTGATATTGTATCAGCAAGCTTTAGATATGAATTCTCTTTCGTATCATGAAGGAATACGCAGCAGCCTGGTAATTATGGCTAGGAAAGCAGGACTGCCCATGAATATCATTTCCAGTTTTATTCAACAACAAGGAAGAGATAGGATCTCCACACCCCTTAGAGTACCGAAGGATAATTCAAGTAGATAGAAAAGTCACATTCTAGCTATTCAATGCCGGGCCAGCAGATGTTCACGCACCATATGGCAGAACAACCAGAAAATAGTGTGTGTGCGGCGTGGCGCGTCCCGAATGATCAGAAAGCGGGTCACTCAACCGGCCAACCTTTATAAGCCAAACAACAACCACCAATTGTTCAACTGGCTGAATGGTAAAGGCATTAATCATCGGGATTATCGGGTCAAATTCCATAACCGCCAGGTGGTAAGTTCGAGCCGCGGAGACGTCGAACCTCGTCGGAGATAACCACGTAATGGTGATTTCGTAACCGTCTACCTCTACAAATACCATGTTGTAGGGTTGGACGGTGAGCTTTTGCTTCCTTGTTTATTGACAGGTTATTTTATTTCACTTGTAATGAGTGGTGATCAAACTTTCAACGGATTAATAGAGCACAGTTCGAGGTTACTCTATCACCCTGCACGACCTCGACATGGCTTTTTTGGAGCGAGTGAGTTCAACATGGTTTTCAAATCTCGTCCTTGAGTTGTACTCAAATATTCCAAGCTAGCTAAGTCGATTAATCTAAGTCCTTATGGAATTCTCACAAGTGAGTAAAAGTACGTGCATTTCAGGATAGGGTGCAGATGCAGTAGCCAGCGTACAACTATGGGTGATGTCGATTAAGCACTTGAAAAAGGTACTCCTGTATCTACAGTCACTTGAGAGACGTGCCTTCGAGGCATGTTCGCGAATGTACGGCGCTGTGCACATTAGATATGAGACTATAGAACAGTCTCCAAACAAGGTAGTCAAAGATTTTCCGTCAGAGCGCCTTTCTGCAATTGACTCAAAGTCTCAAACCCGTGGAAACGAACTGGGTGAGTATGTACTTCGTACGTCGGGACTCCCAGGGAGTGTTAAGTTACGAGGCTAACCATTTCGAGTGTGATCAGTAAAATACATCATTAGCGCGCCTCTTTTGTGAACGCCGACCCAAAATGCATGGCCGGGGTACGGACAATTACTGTACCTACCTCAAGGTATTCACGACTTCGACGACCATATCCTACCGCGCGCGACGAACCACTTAAACTCCAGCGAAGAGCTCTCGACTGCTCACGTATCATATACACTACCCCCATAAAGAAGCTTACCACGCTCTATCAGCACTCGAGACTATCCGACACGCTCAAGCTTACTGAATTGGCTCTCCACCGTACTACCTGCAACTGCCTTCGTATCTGTCTCACACACTCCAAGCACAATGCCCTCCCAACTTTCATCGAGCTTTGCCTCTGCTGCAGCAGGGGGTAACCATGATTCACCAAGTAACCGCGCTGGCGGCGCAACAGAGTGGTAAGTTCGCAAGATCCTCCCTCCGCGACAGCACAGCAGCTGCAATCCCCCACTATGCCGGTGGAATATATACATAGACGTGATTAGCAAGAACTGGCACAGTGTATCCATTCAGCGGTCGATCAGCGTCAGCATTTGCCCTCTTCACCTCGGAGCCATGTATTAACAGCCGCCGGTACAGGCCTCGACGCGCGAATGGTGCAATTCAGACTTTCAGAAGGCCATCACTCGCTGCATCGAATTCCACACCCTCTAATCCAAGAGACGGAAACGGTGGACAGAGTGCGAACTCTGTTCAAGCCAGTGGTGTCTATGTTCCGCCTCATGTCAACGCGGCCCGGAATGGGAATGTGCAGGGATATCGATACTCGAAGGAGCAACTTCTGGGAGTGATGAGAAACATGATGAGAACGGGAGAGTCAGAGAAAGGTGTTTTAGATCTGCGCGCTGGGGACTGGCAACCGACCCTCACGAATGGTTCTGGAGGCGGATGGGGACGAAGAGGTGAGCATACTAAGGAGGGCATGTCCGGACTGGATCTGTGCTGGGATTACGGAGGGAATGGGCAACCTTTCGGTTTGACTGAGATGACTGAGGAAGAGAAGGAGGTACTATGTTCGCCCAAATGCATTCGCGGACACGAGCTGACTTTCGAGGGTAGCTATTCTCTACTTCGATCAACTCACCACTAAAGCCTCCTACGCAAAATCAGAACAGGGATATAAACTCCAGGGAAGGCTTGTCGTTGCGCAAGACCTCGTTATCACTCACGCAGGGGAGCCCGAGTGCGTTCGGACTGTCTTCGCCAACCAGTAGCAAGCCACCAGCTAGACGGCGAGAAACAAGCGATTCGATCCATTTTTCCGCGAATTCGATAACATCACCTGGAGGGACCAGTGGAAGATTTTCTCGCGAAGAACTCAGCACCATCACCCCTCCGCCAGCTTTGCTCCGCCGTCGGACTGACTTCAAAGAAAATGAGCGAGACCAGCCGGGTGACGATTCTAGCAAAGCTAGACCCCATGAAGAAGGTTCTAGTACTGCTGCACCTCTTGCAGGTTTGAAGAGAAGCATTACTGGCCCGTACGGTTCTGGGCTTGGTGGACCTTCTTCACCTTGGGCATCGACGCCGCAAAGCGCTGCATTTTCCGACATGGGCGCCTTCGGAAGCTTTGCGCTTGGTTCAGCCAGCGGGCAGCATCCAACGTCAGGTGAGAAGAGAGCTGGACTTACAGGTCTAAGAAGCGAAAGCAAATTCAAAGATCTGATGAGTCGGGATGGCGGCGAAGATGTTCAACCTCGAGTCGGAGAGAGATCCTCTATTGGTAACTTGTCGAAGATCAACGAAGCACAAACAGACCGCCAGATACCCTCGTGGATGGCAGGTCGAATGGAGCGTCCCACTAGCAAGGACACCGATCCGTATCCTGATGAGAGCTACCGAACAGGGAGCGCTGCACTTGGAGGCGGTGAAGACATCGATGCCCCGCAAACGCATGGTTCTGGTATCCTCGACATACTGGACCACCAACATACCCATGATGAACTCGGCTTTGCGCCATTTGGCATGCATCCGAACGCGCCAGGATTTCGAAACCCTGGGGTCCGAAATGATGGTGACCCGCTGCAACACCAGACCCCACAAAGACAGCAGCACGGCTCTTATGAACCAATGAGTCCTACTGATACGAATCCATATAAAAGTCCGTCACAAGATAATGCTGATTTTGGCGTGGCCGATGATGAGGGACGTGAAGCCCACGGTTCACACCTGCCGGGATTGGGAGCTTTTGCCGTGGATCTGAAGCTGAACTCAGATGCCGCATTTGGACGTACGTCAGTTTCCGACCGCGCAGCTATTGGTTACGATACCGGTGCTAGTGACAGGAGTCAAACTTCAAGCACTGGTCCTACTAAGGGTTTCACAAGCCAGGGTGGACTGGGAAGCCTAGGTGGGTTGGCAACGCACTCAGCCTGGCCTCCACAACAGGCTGTCGGCACCCCTAGCAGGGAGAGAGGATTTGGGGCGGGGTTTGGAGATTTCTTCTCCCCTTCGATGGCGGACACAACCTCGTCCAGTATGGTAGGCCTGGGTAACAGCGGCATGTTTGGACCTAGTAGCAGCGCTGCACCTGGAATTATAGGACGGACGAGCAAGATGGGCTCTCTTTTCCCCGCTGAAATGCAAGAGGATATGCGGCTCAAAGAACAAAGCAGACAGAGGTTTGATGAAAGTTTCAACGAAAACATAACGCGACTTCAAAGTGGTTCCGTCTCAACCGGTAGAGGTTCTCTGGGCACACATGTGCCGATCCGGGGAGGTTCAGGCCTTGACGCAGACAGTCCCTTCAGACAAAGTAGAGGACTGTTAGACGATATGGCAGGGCGAGGGGAGCTGGATAATCAGAGGGTGCGGGATTCTGATCCATCTCATCTTGCTACGGAACCGACGGGCTCGGGGTTCGGCCAGTCACAATTCTCAGGCCTGCAACACACTCCTCTGTATGCAGCTACGAATCAGACTCTACCCACCCAGCCACAGCGTACGACATCCCAGTATGTTCAGCGACAGTCGCAATCCGCTGGTAGCTCTACCTCAAGTCAGCCACCTGCATCACAACAGCGGACTATGGTCATGCCAGACCGGATGAGATGGATTTACAAAGATCCGCAAGGCAACACGCAAGGACCATGGTCTGGGCTGGAAATGCACGATTGGTATCGGGCTGGCTTCTTCTCTCCGGAACTTCTTGTTAAGAAGTATGAAGACCCCGACTACGAGCCTTTAGCCCAACTCATCAGGCGAATTGGGAACTCGCGGGAACCGTTTCTGGTCCCTCAGATCGGTATTCCGCATGGACCTCCTAGCACTCGACTTGGAAACGCATGGGCTGGACCAGCTGCTGGTGTCTCTACTATGGTACCAGGCTCTCAGGCTCAACCCCCCTTTGCAAGCAGCTTTCCAAGTTTCGGTACAACACTTACAGCGGAGCAACAGAACGCGCTAGAAAGGCGCAAGCAGGAAGAGCAGTACTTGATGGCTAGGCAAAAAGAACATCTGGCACAGCAACAGGTTCTGGCTAAACAAATACAGATGCAAACTCAGCACGGAATGAATCCCCTACAGCATCATGCAAGCACGCAGAGTCTGCACAGTCAACCAAGCTTGGGAAGCATAAATTCACCTACTGCTTTTCAGCCGTCGCCAAACCAGGGCCCATTGCCGTCATCCGCAGTACCAGGATTCTTTGACAACTCCTTCCGAGCCCCGGCAGCAAACATCGGCTCGTTGAACGCAGGAGCTGATTTGTTGGGAAACATCAGAGAAGAGGAAATACCGGCCTTACTTGAGCAGTTGAACTTGGGCCGCGGTGGTCAAGGACCTTTCGGTGCTGCCGCCGGTCCTTTTGGCTTTCAGCAACAGCAGCAACAGTTGCAGCAAGCTATGAATATCACCTCATCACGTGTATCTCAGGTGTTGAATGATAGAGCTCAGTTACAGCGAGAACAAGCGGAGTACGATGCGCTACAGCAGATTGTCCAAGATGAAACTCAGGGGACCAATGATCGTCTGGACGACTTTTTGAGCCTTAGGGCACAGCTTGGGGAGGAGAACCCACCTCCAGAGGGCATTATTGGTAAACCAATAACGGCTTCGGCAGAGCGTCGCCCAAGGCATCAGCAAACCTCAGCGGCCTTTTCAAATCTCGAAGCAGCTGCTGCGGCAAGTCAAGATGTCAAGCAAGGTCCAGCTCCACAACTAGAACCCCTCTCCCTCGCTGAACAGGTCCAAAAAGCGGCTTCTGCGTCTGCCAAGCAAACACCGTCTGGCTCGAATCAATCTCCATGGGCCAAGATCGACGCTTCATTACCTCTTCCGTTCCCTCCACCCCAGTCAGCCTCTCCACTTCCTGCACCAGCCGCTCAACGCAGCAGGCAAAATGTCGCCGACGCTTTGGCGGCTGAATCCCGCTCAAGGCCTACATCACCCGCTGCCGAAACCCCAAGTGCGTCTGTGGCACCATGGGCTAAGGAACCTGCTGAAGGATCCAAAGGCCCGTCCCTCAGGGAAATACAAGAAGCAGAAGCAAGAAAGGCGGCGGCAATAGAAAAGATAGCCGCTGCCGCTCGCCGTGCTGCGCTGGAAAAAGAACTAGCAAATCAACCTCTGGCTCCTGCGCCTGGCTTACCCTCCAGTAGCACCTGGGGAGTTGTAGCAGTTCCAGGTGTGCCAACTGATGGCAATGCAGCATCAGCATGGGCCAAACCGTTAGCCGGCAAGCCTAGTGCTGGGCCTTCTGCAGCGGATAAGAAGAAGACTTTGATGCAAATTCAGAAGGAAGAGGAAGTACGGAAGGCCAAGGCGGCGGCCGCAGCAGTAGCAGCAACTAGCGTGTCGAGTACTCCGAACGGGATTTCTCAGGCCCTTTCAGTAGGCAAACGCTACGCAGAGCTGGCCGGCAAGGTTGCCTCGCCTCCATCAAACGTAGGAGGGGCATGGACTACAGTGGGTGCAAGTGGTAAAGTCAGAGCACCTAGTGTTCCTGCACCTAGTACGCCCCAGGCGAAACCAGCTACTGCTGCTGTAACGTCGACACCCGCTGTACCGAAGCCGAAGGCACCGAGTACTGCAGGAAAAGAGAATACGGTGGCAGGGCCAGTCAATGCGAGGGAGGAGTTCAGGAAGTGGGCTGTTGATGAATTGAGGCCGGAGTTGAAGGGAGATATCAAAGGTAAGCTTCCAATATGGAATACGCAGCGCCTGGCTGTCGGTCAAGTGATCACGTGCTAACCAAATCTACAGCGGACGAGTTCGTTCAAGGTCTCCTGAACTTCCCTCCGGACATTGAAATCATAACGGAAGCCGTCCATGAGTATTCCCGCACACTCGACTCGCGTCATTTCGCTGAAGAGTTCATCAAGCGGAAGAAGCTGGCTGATAAGGGCCTCGTTAGCGCCGGTGCAGTGAGCGGAGGAGCTCGACGTGGCAGTCCCGCTGCCCAGCAGGGAGGCGAAGGTAAAGCAGGTGGCTGGAGTGAGGTTGCAAAGAAGGGTCCGGCTGCTGCTGTGGCGGCGCAGGAGAGCGCACCGGGATTCAAGGTCGTTGCGAAGAAGAAGGGGGCGAAGCGGTAAGATATCGATTGTAGAGTATTGGGATAATAGGTGGAGGGCAGTGATTGTTTTGTAGCGCACGAGCGTCATGGATGTCCCCTATGCATAAGTAGTGGAGCAATAGCATTTCTAGATGGGCTGAGCGAATAAAGAATGAGCGTTGCATAGCATACTGGGTAACTGAGCAGTTTCTACTTCCTCTTAGCCCTGCTAAACGTCCAATGTTCGGAGTACCTCCAATGGAAATGAAACGATCCATCAATATGCATTCCCATTCACGAACTCCAACCTTCCATATGCGCCTTGAAAACGTCTTGAAGCCATTTGAGTCCCCACTCCGATCCTTCCCTTTCTCCTTTCACATCGTCCCCCAGAAGTAGTTCGCATAAAAGAACCTCGAAAACTTCGGATCGATACCAACGACATGCACATCCCCCTCCTGCGCATTCCTAATCACCGCTTTATTATACGCCCCTGATTCCGGATCCTGCTCCAGATCGATGCCTAGCGTGCGGTATACTTTGAGTTTTAACCTGTTTTTCCGCGATTGTCGCTCCAGTAAGCCACCACACCACACCAAGAAATCCCCGCCACAGAGACGACCACACGGAGGAGTGGTAGAAGGAAAGAAACGTACAGGACTTCATCCTCCCCCTCCCTCCCT